>CALSCQ010001689.1:0-68471 GCA_943704525.1 Pigoraptor vietnamica | reverse complement strand
CCCCCCACACACACACAGACACACACACACACACACACACACACACCCTTGTCTGGCGCACACACGCCACACATAGATTGACACACACGGCACACTCACTGACAAGAAGACACGACAGACACAACACACACACACACACACACACGCACACATACACTGACAACATGGTTCATTCTCTCGAAACACGAGTGGTACGCTCAACACAACTAAGGCAAGCACGCTCTCGACTCCCACACACACGTTCGCACCCAAAATATACGCACCCTCTCATTCTAGAACACCACTCTTTCACCTATGAACGACGAAAGACGTTCACTCATGCAAACTCGCAATGACAATTATGCCGATAACAAACAGAGCAGTTTGTGCGCGTTGTGCGCTGTGTGTGTGTGTGTGTGTGTGTGTGTGTGTGTGTGTGTGTTGTGTGCGCCGTGAGTGTGCACGTATATATTCGAGTAGCAGGCATCGGAGCGTACGCGCTGTTGGGCATCAGCGGCGGCAGCGGGCCAGGCTCCCCTCGGGGCGACTTGTCCGCAGACACAGGGTGTGCGCGTGGACGTCGGCGATCACGCACTTCCTGGCGGAGGGACTGCCGAGGCCACCATACTCGGCGGCCCCTTTGGGCACAAGAGCGCGGCCCTTGCTGTCTGCTTGTGAGTGGCATGTGCATGTACGTCAGGCCAATTGTGCGCTAGTGCGAGTGTGTGATGTTTGGACGAGCGGGCGCTTGCCGGCCGTGGTGTTCGCGCCATGAGTGCGTATGTGTGCGCATGCGGCAGTAGTGCAGCGAGACGTGCGTGTGATGTGTTTGTCGGCGTGTGCATGCGTGTGTGGGTGCCCTGGTGTGCGCAAGTGTGGATTGTATGCCGACGTACGTGTGTCAGTCCGCATGCTGGTTGCGTCATGCGTGCGTGTAATTGACTGAGTGAGGTGATTGAGTTGAGTGTGCGTGCTGGTGTGCTTGTGTGTACATGCATGCATGTGCGTGCGTGCGTGGTGTCTGTCCGTGTGCGTTTCCGGTGCCGGCGTGAGTGAATCAGGAGTTGAGTGAGTGATTGAGTAAGTGTGTGTGTGTGTGTGTGTGTGTGTGTGTGTGTGTATGTGTGTGTGTGTGTGTGTGTGTGTGTGTGTGTGTGTGTCTGTGTGTGTGTGTGTGTTCGGAGTGCATATGCGTGCGTGTGTGCCGTCCTGGCAGTCAGGTCCAAATCTGCCGGTCAGTGTCACGGTCATGTTTGCGTGAGCCGTTTGCATCGCGTGGGTCGCACATGTCAGTCAGTGGTAATAAAATTCATCGCCGGCCCGTCTTTTCGAAAGCTGTAGTGTAATCAACGTTTGTCAACGTTTCCATTAAGGAGGAAGCGCAGCTTTGCCAGCTTTCGGACTCAGTGGTGAGATCCGGCCTGTTACCGATTGCAGATGCAGTCGCACTCGGTGCTATTTATGTGTGTGGGGGCATCAGGCTACTGTTGGCAATTTTTCCTTTTGCACCCTACTGCTGGCAAAAACGGCGGGCTTGTGCTGGCAAAAAACAGCGTCACGTTGCCGCACGTGACTGCTGGCAAAAAATTTTGGCGTTTCCGGGCGCTTGTAACGCTACTGCTGGCAAATTGGGCCTTCTGCTGGCAAAAGACGGGCTACTGCTGGCAAAAAAGCGGCTACTGTTGCAAAAAAATCGATCACGTGACTGCTGGCCACTGCTGGCAAAAAGCGCTCCACCAGCCAATTCGGACATATTTATCTGGAATGGGGTCACACGTTTTGCACGTATCTTTTACCCGTGACCACAGCCAAGGGCATCTTTCTGTCATCACACGGTTTCTGCTGCCATGTTGTTGGCGCGAGCGATACTGTGGGCGATAGAGGACGCCGCCTGCCTTGTTAGGCGGGGCGTCCCGTTTGTCTCCCCTCTGATACCGCGCTGCGTGCGTGGTATCTCGACGCGGGCCCCTTCGTTCCCTTTGTGCGCTCGCCCCCCGCTTTCAAGCACGCCCACCTTTCGGCAGCATTCAGGACCACGGTCGACGATTTTCCTACCGGCCGAGCGACTGTCCTTCGCGCGCCTGCTCAACCTTCGTAAGTCCGTACTGCTTGTGTGCGTGTGCGTGCCAGTGCGTGCGCACCCGCCGCGTTTTTTTGTTTGTGTGTGTGTGTGTGTGTGTGTGTGTGGGAGAGAGGGGGGGCATGTGCATGCGCGTGCGCATGTGCGTGTGTTTGCGTTATTGATGGGGTGTCATTTTGTGCACATGCCATGCGAAGTTCTGAATTGTGTGCACGCACGCGCGGTGATGGTGTATGTGTGTCCGCCTTTCAACTCACGGCCGGCGTGACTGCGACCGCGCTTGTGTTTCTAGTCACTGTGTCGGACACGTCACCCCGTTCTAAGTTACAGTTATCCTCTTCTTACCTTCGGCCGGGGGCGCCGTTTTTGACTTGAGCGGCCGTGATGCGACTCTCGGTATTTGCGTCTTCCCTTTTCGTGCCTTTCGTTACCTGCACCCTCTCTCATTATGTGTTCTGCCTTGCTTGCGTTTTTGTACGTGGCGCTAGCGCTCATTACCATGTTTCTTCGTCAATTGTTGATTGTGCGTCCGTCGTCACTGCGTGCCTGTTCATTGGTGTGTCCCGCCTCTTGACATTTCAGACCTTTCGGACGACCCGATTGCCAAGGTTGTGCGGGAGATCGGGGACGTGGTGGACGAGATCGACCGATGTGTCAGGAATCTCGATGACATTGACACACAACTGAAGGCGACCACTTCTGCCGACGAACGGGCGTCTCTCATGAAGGACAGGGACTACTATCGCGTCATGGCGCAGCAGCTCCGCGACGAGAAGAACGAGCTCCTCAAGAAGGAGAACAACCTTCGTGCTGTACCCAGCGTTACCCGTAAGTGCCTTTGCCACTACGTGATGACTTGGAGACGACATTCCATTGCCAAGTTTTGCGTCCTTGCGCTTATCCAGATTCTTTTTCGAGAACGTTATTTGCGCACATCCAGATTCTTTTTCGAGAACGTTATTAGTGACTGTTTCTTGTTTTTTTCGCATGCGTTTTTGAGCGATCCTAACCCGACCCATTGTATTTTTTTTTCTCGTTATTGCAGCTTTGATGCCCGTCGAACTCGATGGTACGTGTTAGTGATTGTAGGGCGGTAACCGTCTCTGCTGTGGAAGCAGTCGTTGTGCTGCGCTGACATTTGTTGGGTTTGTGTTTGTCCAGACAGAATGTGCAATCCAGTCGGCGTGTTGCTGCACACTCGGACGCTTGTTTCTGAAAGCTGTTCGCTTGTGTGTCTCAAGCTGTTCGTTGCTTCTCAAGAGTACTCACCCTTTGTATTATAGTGCTCGAATTCGATGGCTTTGTCTCTTCCCGCTCGCTTCAACTCAACGAGACGCCTCGGCCGGTACGTTTTGCGTGCTGGATTTGCGGACTGTATTTGGTTTTGATTTCCTCGTTTCCGTTCAGTTGTGCGAAAGCACGTCCACACTCTTGGAACGCGACAAAGCGAAGGGAAAGATAATCGACAATGCGAAAATGGTTCGCACCGCTGCGTCACGCCACACCAGCGACCGTATCAAGTATCCTCTCGGCATCGTTATCGGAGAACCGGGCATTGGCAAGACGCGCCTGCTGTCCGAGTGCGCCGGTTTTGTGAGGGAAATGTTGCGGGACGGAGGCAAGGATGATTTCGTCGTCTTCGAAGTCGGCATCTCCTTCAACGCCGGCTCGCCCGTCTCCCTCGATTTTAGGACGCGCGGGATCGCGGGCTTCACGGTTCACAACGCCCTCGCCGCGCGAATTTTGTATCGAGCGTTTGGGCGAGACGTAGTGCACTCCGAGAAAACCCACCTCTCTGTCAAATCCGCGCTTCGTCTTGTCGAGCACGTTGTGCGCGCCAAGCACCCGTCGAAGCGGGTGTTCCTTTGTGTCCTCGTGGACGAGTTCACGCACCTCCTTACTGTCGACAAAAGCGTGCCCATTTCGACGAGTCGCGAGTACGTTAAGGACATGATCGATATCCTCGGCGGGGCGTCAGTCGCTTGTGGCGAGAACGGGATTCCGTGTGCGATGTTCGTTGCTGGCACGCGGACGACCGAATTCCTCGAATCGATCAAGCGGTCCACATATATCAAGCAAAACCTTGCCGTCAGCCCACTTTCGGTCGCTGGGATAACGTCGCTGGCGGCACAGACGTTGGACAACGTCTCGGGACCTTTGTCACTGTGGCGCAATGACCGCGCTCTTCGTTTGGAGCTCTTGCTGCGACCGATGCCTCGGCAGCTCATCAAATTCGTCGACGCGCTCGTCGCGCTCTCAGCTACGACGTCTGCCGTCGATTCGTCGTCTGGGGCGCTTAAGACGAAGGCTCTCCAGGAAGCGGGAAATGCCGAACTCGCGCGCGCTTGTACCATTGACCTCCATCCTGCGACAGCCGAGGCGGTTTTTACGGCTTCGCTGTGGGACGTTGCCGTACCTTCGACATACGTTCTTCCCGGGGAACCCAAAGTCACGGTCGATGACCTGTCGTCGATGGGTGCTTTCCATTACGCAGATGAACGACTCCGCGTTGCTCCTTATCTGTTTAGCGTGTGTCCTGCGACTTCGTCAACTGTGGCACACGCTGCGTGGGCGTTTGCGCGCAAGCCGCTCGCTTTGGAACTGATACGAGAAGAAGAGGAGCCATGGGTTGCGTTGGAGTCGTTGTTTCTCAAGTTTCTCGCGTTGAAGCTCACGGCCGCTGCCCGTGCGCCCGGTGTTTTCGTTTCCGGATGTAAAGTTGCGCCCCCGACAGTGCGCGCCATATTTGGGTCATCGGCGTTGTATGGACGCGATACGGCTCCGGGCGAACTTGTCCGTCTCCATCTCGCCGGTACAGAATTCGATGGCGATGTCTACGGCGGCGTACGTGATGTTGCGAATGCGTTCGATCTGCCGCCCGGTCGCGTGTATAAGTGCCAAGCCAACGAAGACGGAATCGACGGCTTCTTCGTCCTCCAAGGAGAGGAGGTATATTTGTGTAATGCATGGCTATTGAATATGTTCAGCACAATTGGTGACTTACCAATAACCCTCTTCCCCCCCTCTTCTTCTGCAGGGTCGAAAACGTCTCTTCGTTGTGCAAACCATGGGCGGTACGACAGTTGGGACTTACAACCTGAAAATCCTCGCGAACGATATCATCACAAGCGTGTTGAACAAAGTATGTTGACAGTCAGTGTGTGAAACTGATTCCCCGAGTCTGCAATGCTGCTTGGCACTAAGCTTTTTGTGCCCATCCAGGCAGCGAAAGCTCGTGTGAAGGTAAGTTGGGACGGCTTACGCAGTGTTTTGAATCTTTTGGTGCCAGTGAGTGCTGCAATGGCTTGGTACTAAGCTTTTTGTGCGCCCATCCAGGCAGCGAAAGCTCGTGTGAAGGTAAGTTGGGACTACGCAGCTGTTTTGAGTCTTTTGGTGCTAATAGAGTTGCTGCATTTTGCAGGCGACGCAAAAGATTCCGCCTCTCAAGCCCGCGGTACTGTACTTATGGCTGTTGATTTGACTAGGCATTCACATTCACCACATCCAATATTTGTGCTGAATTATGCCTTCCTCCCAATGCCATCCACGCAGGACATTACGGTTGTGTTCCCTTCGCCTTTGGACTTGCCGGACACGCACAACTTGCACCCTCAAGTCATTGCCATCTGTAAAGACGCACTGACGGATTTCTTTGGCCCCTCAGCCGAATGGCTTTACCGTAAGTCTCACGCCGCCGGGGCCTGCCTCTGTCCACATGAAAATTGTTCGGAGGAAAGAGACTCAGATGTGTCTGACGTTGTAGGTATAAGCTTCGCGAATCCGAATCTCATGATTGGGCCGGAGATCGCCGAGCGACTACCTCTTGACCTTGTGGACCGTTCGCGGTCTTCTGAACGTCAGTGGATCGGGGGCGCGATGCGCCTGGCAGCAACTCGCAAGTCGTTTTTGTCTGCGGACGATGTCGTCCGTCGTGTCCCCGAGATGGTCGATCTCCTCCGGAACGAACGCGATGCCGTCGAGACTCATCTCGCGCAGTCGTCAAGTGAGTGTGCTGATGAGGGCGTCCGTGATGCCGTTGCAATTCTTCGTACGCTCACAGTCAAACACCTTGCCAACTGGTGGTTCTGAACTAGCCGGCTGTTCCAATGAAAACAACAGCTGCAAAAAGTATAGGAGTCCCATCGTTGAATCGTGCACGACGTAATGAATTTTGAGGACTGAAATTTGCCTGCCGTGTGTGACGGAGTGCCGCAGGCTCTGAACACTCGATACACACGTACACTGGCACAGCGACACAGGCTGGACTGATGACTGAGTCCGACCATCACGTGACGGGTCGACAAAAACCGTCAGGCCTCTCGGGTCCCTACGTGCCGTCCTTCCTCGGCTGTTGCGGGGCGGCGTAGCGCTGGCAATTCCGTCCCATCGATCATGGCGAGGCGCCAGTCTATGTTACGCTAGAGTTTCGGTGTTAAATGCATTCGTAGCTGGAACTGACTTGTCGTCAAGCGGTGCAGGCCAAAATCCTTGAAAACTCGGCCAAGTGACCCGTCCTCCACCACACCACACTGACCACACACAACTTACTCAACCACTCAAGTGGCCTCTCTGAATAAACACAAAAGGCATCATCCCTGCACACCGCGCCGGTTTCACAAGATGGACTGCCAACGCCGGAGGGACGGCGACCCCGCCGAGGATGCCGGCCGTCGTCTCCGACTGGTGGGCCGCCTATCTCTGCCTGCGCGAGATGGTTCGCATAACCAAAGACGCTGCGAGCGAATATGGCTGCACTGAGCGCCATTCACTCGAGCCCATCGGCTATGTCGTCGACGAAAACACGAACGGCTTCGAATACTATGGAATTTGGACTACGACGAGGACAAAACGGACGCTGAGGTGCGCTGGCACAGTGACGAATCTGTGCCGGAGCCCGACTGAGAACGGCCGTGAGTGACGGCTGCAACGGAGTCGTGAGAGAAGATCAGTTAAAGGCAAAAGAACACGCAGCACGCATGCAGCACGCATCTTCACGCAGCGAACGCACTACACTAACCGCCGAGCTGTGCATCCTCGCAGATGGGCGAAGTGCGAGGATGGGGAGGGCTTGCGCGACCCATTGGCAAGACGCACCGGTTGACTATCTGATGCCGGCCGTGCCATAGCCACACGCATTCGGCGGTCAGTGGAGAGAACGGAGAGCGCCCATTGGTCCCAAGGGGCCCCAACGGCCGCTAACGAGGGGGTGTGCAGCGCAGCGTGAGCGAGGGCTCGCGAGCTGGCGTAGCGACGTCACACGAGCGCACTGCGTCGGACGGCGGCCAGTCGCGAGTCGGCCGGCATCACTCTCGATGGCGACTGAGAATGTCGGGACAGCGGCGGCCGCGCTGCAGACACGCGAAAAAGCGCACGCAAGAGGCGGGTGTGCGAGGGAAAAAGGAAAGAGTGCACACGCACCAATAAACGGTGAAAGGGAAAGAAGAAGAGAAGAGGTGACCGCACGCAAGGTCAAATAACCCCGCGGGTGCAATCACGTGACGTTCCACCCCGTATGTGAAGGCTAAACCGGGCACTTTCACAACAGGATCCCATATATGTATAAATTCTTTTCAAATAGCTACTTTTAGTATACTCTTTCTTCACCAATTATGGAATAGAAGGACGCGTGCATGTGCCGGTCTGTTGCGAGCAGAATCCCTCACACAAAGAGTGACGGCGCTGCAATCGTGGCCCTGTGTGTAACTGCGAATGTGTGTGTGACGAGGTGACGGATAGTTTACCACCCAAGGTGTGTGTGTGTGTGTGGGTGCTGCAGGGCGAATTATACAATCTCGTTCTAGCCGACGCCCACGTGCTGCCGTCCTGTGCGTTGTGTGCGGCGTGAGCAATGGCGGACGACGTCGCGGGAAACGAAGACGAGCGCGCTTGCAAGCGGCTATGGCGCATCCGGCGCACAATCTATCAGGTGTGAATGATGTTATCACATACCGTAGCAAAGGCAGTTCGTATGCACCACATGTGTATGATGTTATTACATACGTTGCAAGGCTCGGTTTCGTGTTGGCCCTGTGTGTGTACCTTTGTTGCGCCCGCTAATCGCATGTGGGTGACCAGATGGCTGCCGACCGTGGGTACCTGGTGGAAGATGAGGAAATGAACCAGTCGTATGAAGACGCGCGACAGGAGACGCAAGGACAGCCCAAGTATGTCGATCAGTTTCTGCTTCATTGTTGCCTCTGCGTGTAGGGGGATGTCTGTGCGCACGCGCGTCGTATACGTTGTGCGTTGTTGTGCCCAATATCTCTAGTGCACATCATGCATGCTATGCGCGAGTTTGATAGTTCGTGATGTTGCGAGGGGTAGAACGGCCTAATGACACTGCTGGCATTGTATGCTGACATTGTCTTGCATCACGTCGCAGCCGAACGAACATGGCCTTTGCGAAGAAGGACGACCCCACCGACCAACTCATCGTGTTCTTTCCTGAAGTACCGAAGGCACGTCTTTTACGCCTCTGCACACTCGCGCATGTCTTTAACTCCGTCTGTAGTCGTTGTGACACACTCGCCCACCCATATCATGTGGGACGGTGAAATATTCCTAGATCGCCAAGTCGAATGGGCACGCTTCCATCTTGGAGTTGATCCGAAGGCCTGTTGATATGCAGCAAGTTATTTCAATAGTCCTTCATGCCCACTAACAATCGCTCGCACGTCCCATCTTCTTTGTAGGTTGGCATCACGCACCTGCGCCAGTTTGTGAACAAGATGGAGAAGGAGCGGATACAGCGCGGCGTCGTGGTCGTGCCCGAGGGCATGACGTCGTCCGCGAAGAACTTCCTCAGCGAAATGGCCGCCAGCAACTACATTATCGAGCAGTACCAAGAGACAGAGCTGCTCGTCAACATCACCGAGCACCAGCTGGTGGGAGCCCGCTTAGTGCCAGATTGTGTGGGGCGACGTGCGTGACATACATGCGGCGTGCATGTTTGAATAGTGAGTGTGGTGTGTGTTCGCGGATGGTGAGTGTGGTGTGTTCGTGGTGTGTGCGCGGATGGTGAGTGGTGTGTGTTCGCGATGGTGAGTGTGGTGTGTGTGCGCGGATGGGGAGGTGGTGACTAGCACGTATTGTGTTTGATATAGCATCACTGTTCTCATCGCCACCCTTTGCTTTTGTAGGTGCCCGAGCACAAATTGCTGTCTGAAGAGGAGAAGGCCGCTCTCCTCGCCAAGTACAAGCTGCGCGAGACACAGCTGCCGCGCATACAGAACACAGATCCCATCGCGCGCTACTATGGATTGCGGCGCGGGCAGGTGTGTGCGAGCGTGAGCGTGTGAGCCATGCGTGGCGTGTGTGTCGCGCCTCATATCATTGGTTCTGGTCTATTCGGGAACGGTGCACTCACTTGGATGGTTCAAACTGTACGCAGGTTGTCAAAATCATCCGACCCAGCGAAACGGCGGGTCGCTATGTGACCTATCGCCTTGTCGTGTAGGCTGTGTTGCGTGTGTGTGCGGCGTGCGCGTTCGCATTTTTCGCTTGCGTAGGGAGGCAGTTTTGGGCGCTTGAAGCAGACAAATGAATAGAGTTTGCGACCATTCAAATGCACGCACGGTTTACTGTAACTTTAACACACACGGTCGACATGAGTACTTTGGGCGCGAGGGTAGGCCGCCCGTTTAAGCGGAGGGCAAGCAGCTGGCATTACACATTTGGACCGCATCGCTTCAGAGCAGGCTCTCAGCAGCATTCTCGAAAAAAAGGGACGCATGCGGAGCGATTTAGTGGGTACGCAGACGAGGCTCAGAATGGTGACACAAATGTAACACCCTGTTACCGAGCTAATTCCTGATTGGCCGTTGCGTAACCGGGAAGTGGAGACAGCTGACCTTGTGACTCGGCGTGTGTGAGCACTGCTTGCCGCTATTTCACAACAGCGTCACATGGAACGGGCGCGACACCCTTCCCTCTTCTCTTTCCCGCTTGCGTCACACTGCATGAACGCCCCGCCGCAAATAACTCCGCGTCGTTCAACAAAAACAGCCGGTTGGCCAGACGATCGCCCAGTGGCAGCGCGCGGCGGTCGTGCCTTTTAGCGGCAGTGGTCACGGGACCTGCGACTTCGCCCAGTGGCTTTATGCGCCTGCAGCCACTCTACCCCGGGCACGGCTGATTTTGAACTGTTGGCTTCCCTGATGTGATCCGGCAGTCAATGCGAGCGAAACGAACTCGCGATAGTAGCGCTGTCGTCTTTGAGTGGCTCGCGCAACGCGCGGCATCGCGAGAATGGGCAACAAGGAGTGGCTTGGGAGTTTGACGAAGATCGATGTGGCGCGCATTGTCTCCCTCGTGTATGGTCTCATAATAATGGGAGTGTCGGGTGGGTGCTGCGCTCACACACACGCACAGTTGCACACACAATTGTGATCCGTGCATGCCTACAGCGAACACCATGCGCTCTATTGTAGGTGTTCGTGCACACAACACGCGCAGTCCCGTATGCTCTCGTTTCTTTACTACTGCCAGCACAGTCGCGTGGACCGCGAGTACGCAGCGCGCTCATGGGCGCGTTGGTTGACTGCAGGCACTCTCTACGGGATATCGGCCTACTCGCCCGACATTAAGGACAAGCTCGGCTACAAGGAGACAGACATCCAGCTCATCTCGTCCATCGGAGATGCCGGCCTGTGCGTGTTGCGGTTGTTGGCATGCACCTGTCGTTTAATCGCAGTCGCAGTAGCAGTCTCTTTCTTACACCGCACGCTGTTGCAATGCACCGGGCCTGTGAGTGTTGCGGGTGTTGGCGTGCATCTGTCGTTTGATCGCGGTCGCAGTAGCAGCCCCTTGCTTACACCGCACGCTGTTGCAATCTAGGTACATTTCGATCCCCTTTGGTGAGTGCTTGTGAACGGCGCGGGCGACCGTAACGGAGCACCATATCATTTGCGCGTGTATTGTGCGCGTGCCGTGCGTGCACAACTGCAGCCCATGCACGTGTCCGCTTCTCAACCGCCCGCGGGCCGATGTCTGGACAGGCTTCTTCTTCGACCGCTTCGGTCACCGGTGGACGGCGCTGCTTGCGTCGATTGCGATGGCCGCGGGGTACACGCTCATGTGGCTCTTCGTCAAGATTGAGCTGTCGCGCGAGAACGCCGTCGCTATGGGATTCGCCCTCTTCGTATCCGCACGGAGCTGCTCTGTGTCACGTGCCGCGAACGTCTACAACGCGTGTGCAAGCACACACCATGCACATATTGGCACCTCCCCCGACACTGCACACTGACACGCGCGCGCGCGCGCACACACACACACACATACACCACACAACATCCGTACATCACACGAACATATTCAGCACGCCGCCCCTTTCATCCTTGACATCCGCCCACACCACTTTCCAGCTCGTCGGCCAGGGCAGCATCGGCGCCCTCTTCGCCGCACTCATCCCGAACGAGCGCAGCTGGCACCCACGCCACAAGGGCAAGGTCACGGGCCTTTTATTCGCGGGCTTCGGGTCGTCCGCGGCAATCTTCAGCGCGGTCTATAAGAGCTACTACCACCCGTCGGAGGACATTCGCGGCTACTTTGTCATGCTTGCGTGCGTCTTGAGCGGTGTTATCATGGGAGGCGCGCTCTTCGTCAACCACATCCCCTTCGAGACGGAGGACGCGGAGCACGAGGGCCTCTTGCGAAAGACCGAGAAGGGCCTCTCCGCACACGACGCGTCGAACATTTTCGAGCGCCGCGACATTCACGGGTTGGCGCTGCTAAAGATGCGGTCGTTCTGGCTGTTCTTCTGGACGCTCGCGCTGGCCGTGGGCTGCGCGCTCCTCTACATCAACAATGTCGGGTCGCTGTGGAAGTCGCTCGGCGGCGAATCAGGGGCACAATCGAACCTCGTCGTCGTGTTCTCGGTGCTCAACGTCGTGAGCCGAGTCATCTTTGGAACGTTGTCGGACGTGTTCAGCGCGCGCATGTCGAATGCCTCGTTCCTGTTCATCGCCGTCATCATCATCACGGCGACGCAGGTGGCCCTCATTTTTCTCCCGCTCAACGCGCTGTACGTCGCGGCCGTGGGGACGGGCCTCGCGGACGGCGGCTTCTTCTCGCAATACCCCGTGCTGCTGCGCGTGCTCTACGGGAACGAGCACTACGGGCAGAACTTTGGGTTCCTCACGCTCGCAAACGGCGTCGGAATCTTCTTGTTCGGCCCCATGGCAGCGCGCCTCTACGACGATAGGATATCCGCACACGCTCGTGTGTGCATGTGTGCGTGCGTGTGCGCGCGTGTGTGTATGCCCACTTGTGTACTGCATGTATTTGTGCTCCTTTCTGTTGTGTCCTTGACGCACAACTCGCCCGCTGTGCACGCCATTCCAGGGACCGACACGTGCGAGGGACGCCACTGCTACCAAACGGCCTTCATCGTCAGTGCGTGTGCCGGCGCACTCGCCATCATCGTCTCGTACCTGTTTGTCCTCGAAGTCCGGAAGGTGCGTCGCGTGGACGCGGCGACAGACAGCGGGGCGGAGGCGAAGAGCGAAGTCACGGAGGTTGCGTACTGAAGGCATTGAAAATACACAGGCTGAATTGACATGGGGTATATGTGTACTGATGCGATTCCGTTGGCACGAGAAAGCATCGGACTGAGCCAGTGTTCTATGCGAGGCGACACACAAGAGACATCTTTCAGCCCACTGGCGTGCTGAACGCACGCGTACGCGTCTCCTTCCTCGCCGGAACAGGCGAGAGTGAGCTCGTGGGACCGTCCGAAGACCGCCGCACGGCAGAAGAAGCGTCGGGCCGCTGCGAGTGCGCACGTGGAGATAAGCACGGATAACCACAGAGTTCGGTATGCAAATCCTCAGCGATGCAGTAGATTGGTGCGTGAGTCCGCACAGTAGCTGGCTCAGTCCAGACACTCACCGCGCGGATACCCTTCCGCACGCGGAGTGTCTTGACGAGGTTCTCTTTCGCCACGAGTGCCTGCGCACCAAAGACAAAAATATAAACAGATGTCAACCATACGAAGGACACTCCGCACACCGCAAAATTGTCTGTCAGCCCATAGCGCTAAGCGCACCTTCTCTATGCTCGCTGGTGGGTCGTACATGCTGTCGTAGCGCACGCGGAGCCCACGCAAAGCGCGCAGTTCGTTTGCCATCGCACCGTCCCAGGCGTCGCTGTTGCGGATGGCCTGTCACGGGAGGGTGATCTTCAATTGACAACACGAATAGCGGACGAGAGAGACATGACATTACGCACACATATACCAACAATGCAAACACGCACAAGCGCACCCACGCGGCCGACACAAGCACGCGCGCGTCTATCTGCGACACGCAATCTATTGGCAAGAGCACTGCGGCACGTCCCCAACGCACCAGCATCCACGTCGAGCACACGAGACAGCAGTTGCACAGGTCCTTCGCCGAGAGATAGGACACAATTTTGATGAAAAGGCGCTTCGGAAACGACAGCCGACGCGACGCGGGAAAGAATTCGCGCGCCGTTCGCAGCACAAAGGACGAGCCAAAGTCCAGCGCGACGTCGTTCGACTCGTTCGTCACAGCATCGCCCGCTGAGAACAAGAGACAAGAGGAGAAATTGCATTAGGGCGCGTGAACACGGATTAGAGTCCCACGCACAGTAGCACATTGTATGCCCACGCATATCGAGTACCACACACAGTGACATGCAACAAGTGAAGCCACACACAGAGAAAAGGTCAGACGAAATAGGCACACACCGCACGTGCAATAGCAATAGCCCACACATACCCAGCGCCAGCCTTTTCTTGATGATGCGCCCGTCGTTTACCGACCGTGCGAGTTGCTACGCGAATGAAACGGAGGTTAGCACACGTGCACCCCCCCTACACACACACACACACACTATACGCACCGCCTCCAACACTGCCGGCGGGTCGTAACAGCTGTCGTACGCTTGCCTCAGCGCACTTGTCGCGCGCGCGTTTACAGGCGCCCGGTGGATCCACACGTCCCTGCACGTGCACGCCGTATACCATGCGCGACTGAGCCTCGCGCACGCATTGAGCTCGAGGGGGGAGAGGTAGCCGAGTATGCGCGTGAGCGCTTCAATGGGGACGTCGACATAGTCGGGAAAGAGATATTGGTGGCGGTTGGGCACAAGGCGCGCGGGTCCTGGGAAATGGAGCCAAAATGAGCGAAAATGAGCACAGCAGGAGGAAGCATGCTGTCGAAGCCGTAAAGGATGCTTGTGCTGTACGGCAATTGCCTGCGAACGATAGTGACCCCCCCCCTCTCCCCCCCCACTCTTTCCACTTCACCCCCCTGTTTTCTTTTCCAACGCCCACCTGTGATGGTATTGAAGTGGCGAATGCGCCGCTCCTTGATGAGAATGGAGTTGAGGCGGCGCTGCGCAAACAGAATGTCCTGCGTTGCGTTCATCCGTAAGCAGTTGCGGCTGGTTCATAGAATGTACAACATGTCGCCGCAAGGACTGTCTCTCTGCTGTCCTCGTGCATCCGCGTCCAAGGATAGCGCGGGACGGAACGCGCACACAGACGCAAGAGCGGCTATGGCGCACACGCACCGTTTCGAGGCTTTCGGGTGCGTCGTAGAGGAGCTCGTGTATCAGTTTGAGTTCTGCGATGCTGTGCTGTGAGGCGACGATGCAAAGAAGGCTATTGCTGCACGACTACTCTCGTATTGCGACTGTGTGCGTGTCCACATTCCCAATGTCGTGCATGTGTGCGCGCGTGTGCGTGTACGAATGCATAAGTTGTGCTTGTGTTTGATGTGCGTTTGACGCAACCCACTCTTCAGGCGGAGTCTCGCACGCTTTGCAAGAACGGACCACAGCCGCGCGTCCATTGTGAGCCGTTTCCATTCAAAGCTGTGCAAAATGGGACTACTATTAGTAGCACGCACACACACACACAGTGCACTCACGGCCAAAAGAGCCGCAGGTGGGCACGCTCGCACACAGCGCACACACGTCCACCATCACTGCCCGCGAGCATAGGCGGAGGCCGGCATTACAAACCACACGCACACGCGCGCACGCACATACATCACGCGCACGCCGCATACCACGGTTCGATGGGCCACGTACTTTACGACAGACAGATGGCACAAGTCGGCCGGTTCCACGTGGGTGAGAATCTCGATCACAAGCTCATCTGGCATGAGTGGGCACGGAGGGAAGAACCGCGAAGCCGCAAACTCTGCGTATGTTCACGGGAAGTCAGCGAGTGCGGGCGGGAGTGAGCGTTATATGGCAAATGTCCCGTGTGAGCTGGAGAACGCGGCATTCGCAACTCATGCACAGAAGATGCACTCCTTGCGGTCGTTGAAAAGAGCTTTCGCGTTGGTTTCGACAGTGGACAGATGGTGCGTGAGGGTGCGTGCATGCTGTGAAAGTGAGCACAGAGCAACAAGGAAAGGGCCACTTGCCGCGGAAGCCCTGCACGGATATAATCCCGTTCATCTTCGTGGCGAATGAGTGCGTGCGCGAGTGTTGTCGGTGTGTGTGCGAGTGTTGTCGGTGTGTGTGCGAGTGCGAAGGAGCCGGTCAATGCGCGGAGAGTTAATGGAGCTATGCGTCGAGCGGCAGGTCGCAAGGGACGACGTGTTTGACGTGATTGATGCGACACACACACACACACACACACATACACACACACACACACACACACACACACACACACACAACGCACACACACACAGAGCACGTTTGCCCTACGGCATGCAATGATACCGAAAGGAGAGCAAAACAGCAGACTTTGGCGTTTCGAGAGTACGGGGGAGTTCACATGCGACGTGTGTAGAGTGAACGATAATAAGAAACGACAGAAAGCGAAACGGTGTGAGTGTGTGTTTACCTTCGGGCGAATGCGCTGTCCATGTCCGGCACGTGACCACCAACAGTTGCTACGGCACAATCCGCATTCTCCTTTTCCCTTTTTTTCCTCCGAAAGAAAGCGCGTCCCACGTGCTCTTGCGGCGGTCCTGCGGTTCTGCGCTGTTAGAGGACAGGCTCTGTGTGCACAGTTCGCGTCCAAAGCGCTCTCTTCGCTGTTCTATCCCTTTAAGTCGACGGGAGACATTGTATTTCTCAGCGTCGATCCAACTCTCTCTCCGACTCGTACACTTCTCGCGGAATCGATGGGCGCGCGTCCGTGACCCACTCGTGCGTGCGCGGCCGCGTTCAGCCGATGCAACAGCTGAAGATGGAGAGGGGCGGCCCGCGACGGAGCTCGATGGGACCCACCGAGGGTCTGCCGGCGGTCACGTACGGCAATGTCATCGTGTTTGCCATATGGTGAGGACGAGTACCCTTTGCTGCCTGTGTTGCACGCAACGTGAGGGACGCCAGTGCCCTTTGCTGCCTGTGTTGCACGCAACGCGAGGGAAGTCAGTGTTTGGAGTACTGGACAGAGCCGTTTTGAGGGTCGCTTGCAGCGAGGCACTCGGACGCAATCTACTGTGTGTTGACGCACACAAGCCGTCGACTGTTGTGTACAGAACCGCTCCACGCGCACGTTCTCACACTCCCATCCCTCGCATTTGTGTTTTCACAGCATCAACTACATGATCGGGACGGGCGTCTTCTCTCTTCCCGCGGCATTCTACGAGTCCGGCATACCCGTCATGGGGGCGCTCGTCTGCATGGGCGCGTTCGTCAGTCTGATCGCAGCCTACTACACCCTCGAAACGATGGCGCGGATGGACGGGGTGTCCAACACACGCAACAGTGAGTGTGGGATTGTGTCTGTGCAGCGAGAGCGCACTGTGGCTGCCTGGCTGCGCGCACGTGGAGTACGTCCAAAGTTTCAGCCGCCATGCGAAACATTCGTGCGAGTGTCCGGTGCACTTCTGTTTACCCGCTTGCGTGTCTCGCCATCCTCACAGCGACCGTTGTCGTGACGTCGGCGACCGCATCCACCGACACGATGGCGTCGTCGGCGTCGGTGCTCGAGCAGAACCCGCCGTCGGACTCTGACGACGACGGCGCCCTTCCGGAAGAACAGCGGGCGCTCGCGGGGGGCGGAGGCGAAGCGCCGCGACACGAGATAACATTCCGAAAGTTTGCGATGGTCGCACTGTGCGAGCGCTTTGGCGGGGCGCCGGGCAAGTGGTTCATGGAGGCGACGATCACGCTCTACTGTTGGGGGTGCGTGCTGCACACGCGTGAATGGGGTGCGGAGTTCGATGAATAGGCATCTCACCTCTAAGACGGCTCGATTGCCTGGCTGTGGGGAGAATGCTTCGAGCTCTCTGTGTTGCCGTCCAATACGTGGATTCCATCCTTCTACCCATATTGAACACCCACTCACATTTTCAAGCATGACCCGCACGCAGGGTGATGTGGGCGTACGTCGTCTCGTTCTCAACGACGCTCACCACAATCTACTTTCTCTACTTCAACTCGGACCAGCCCTCGTGCGATCCCTTTGGCAGCCACCCAACGGCCGTCTGCAAGAACGCGTACTACACGTGCGCCGCCATCTTCGCCGCGCTCGTCATCCCGCTCACCCTCGTCGATTTGCAGCACCAGCGTCACGTGCAGCTGGGACTCACGGCGTATCGCGTGGTGGCGTTCTTTGTCATGCTCGCGACGTGCGCGCGGGGAATCGACGGCGACAAGGACGCGGCCCGCACGAACTGGGAGTACGAGATTCGCCCGCACTTCTCCGGCTTTGCGACGGCGTTCACGTCGACGGTCGTCGCGCTGAACTTTCAGAAGAATTTGCCCGACATTTTGCACCCTGCGCGCGATAAGAAGGGAGCGAAGCGGATCGTGCTGTACGCGATCCTCTTTACGCTCGTCTTCTACCTCACGCTCGGCATCGTCGTGGCGGTGAGCGTGCTGATCAACCCCCCTTTTTGCATACCAACATTAAGCTTCTCACCCTATGTGCACTCGCGCGCGCTGAACTGACAATGGGCGGCTTTTTTTTTGCGTTGCGCAGGTGTTTCTCGGGAAGAGTGCCAACACGCTTGTGACGCTGAACTGGAAGGACTACACGGGCTGCGGCAGCACGGGATGGGAGCCATGGTGCGTCTAGTATGTGTTCGGTTGCAGACAGTCAACTGGTCTCACATTGCTCTGTCTGCGTCTGCCGCTGTTTGTTTCACGGAGCTAGCGTGTTACTTCCTTTGTTTCTGCTTCACGACATTCGTGCAGTTTGGTAGGCGGTGCTGTGACACTTGCCCTTGTGGTACTCCCCTTACCTGACTCCTCCACGACACTCTCCACAACAGCGGACGCAATGCGGGCGGTGTGATCGTGCAGTTGATCGTGCTGCTCTTCCCCGTCCTCGACATGGCAAACGTCTTTCCACTCGTCGCAATGTGAGTGCGAGCCTCTTGTGCCGCCTCGATATCTCGTTGCTCTTTGTGCCCATGTCGCGTCAACGGATACGCGTCTATAATCCGGCGCTTCAAATAGCCACCTCAAACACGCCGAAACTTCTCCTGTGCGATATACTCATCGTTTCACGGGTAGTTTATTATATGGATTCCAACTTCTGCTCTTATGAGGCCTTTCACTGTCGTCTGTGCGATGTGCTTACGCGTCCCTAATACCTTGTACGCACCCGTTCCCGCGCAGCACAACGGCAAACAACCTCCTTCAGAGCATCCCCTCGCAGTATCTCGAGGGCCGCAGCCTGCGCGCAAACAAGGTCCTCACGCGCCTTGCGATCGTGATCCCACCCTTCGCGCTTGGCCTTTCCGTCGGCAGTATCAGCATTATTATCAAGGTCGCCGGGCTGTTTGCCTTCTTCCTGGAGCTCATTATCCCGTGCGGGCTCCAAATACTCAGCGTGCGCGAGTGCATGCGGCTGTACCCAAAGTGCACCCACAGACAGCGGTATTGGACGCCGTTCTCTGCGTGGCACAGCGCGTTGTGGGTCGCCGCCGCCATTCTCCTCTACTCGTTTGGCGCGTTTGTGGTGGCGCTCGTGCTCGTCATCAAGCCCGACGCAATGTAAGGCGGAAATATCGGAGTGCGCAATTCGCACAGTTCGCGTTGCGTGTACCGCAACATGGCTTCTTTAAACTGTATTTATGCAGACGCAGAAAGCCCTCTCTATTTTCCGCACGTCTCCGCACGGCGGGGGTCGCGGTGTGCGACTCTTCTTTCACATGCCTGGCGGTGCAACGGCCACGCAAACATTTGGCACTCGCGCGAACAATAACGCACCGCACGACACGCCCCACACTTTTGCAGCTTAGTATCGCCCTTCCCACACACAGAGCACGCGCGGCAACGCGAAGCAGTGGCGGACGAGTTTGACGCTATGTACAAAGTCGTCCACGGGAAAGAGGTCGGAGTGGTACGGACAGATCCCCCAAGTGGCTTGCGTGCGCCCACTTTGTTAATGCATGCCGCACGAATTTCCCGGGCGTGATCGAGTGCCGCAACCGCTGCGTCGAAAGTGTTTAGTTGGACACAGAGGGGCAGCTGTTACGAATTTGCGCGACAGACTGTCCCATACACAACGTCGCCTACACAGCGTTAACGGGGATCCACCTGCACATACCACACTCACCCTTCTCGCGCGTGTGAAACCACTCGCATATTCCATTGCACAAAAGTATGGGTCGCGCAAGCACTCGCAAGCGGCGCAGGCGACCGAGGGACCGTCCGTTATGCCAAGGGACAATTTCACCTGCCACCATAGGCTCTACCAGGCCAACAGTGAGACATAAGCGTAAAAGTGTAATGGACGTAAAATATGGTGTGTATACTACGGCGTCGCGAGACAGCACTAAATGTCACGAGAGGGTGTTCTTTCGATTCATTTTGAGAGAGATGAGACTACAAAACGCAGCAGGCGCCGTAACAGATACTGCCGCACACGGCTGCGATCACTGCGATCCACTTCGGTGACATCTTACCAGCTGACGCAAGGTCGCCATGTCTCAACCACGCACGGGAACGTTTAACGCAAAAGCAGACGCTGCACAACTGCCACAGCGCGGGAAAAGGTGCAATGATGTGGGCGATGAAAGATGATGGTGGACGTTGGGGTGGATGTTCTGAAATCTTGTAGTGTGCAGTATTCAGTGGCTCACCTTTTGACGCCGACAAATTTCCTTATTTGAGAAGGTAACAAGGAAAGTACCTTTGGATCTAAAAATAGATCTCTCTTCAGTCTATAAATAGTATTTTGGTCTTAGTCTGGACAGCAGTGGCTAAAGCTGCAGGGTTGAAGATGCACGCACGCGACGAACGCATTTTTACGATTAAAGGCACTGGGGTATTCCCACGTCGCCCGAGTGCGCCTGCCTGACAACCGAGGCTATAAAAGCAGGGCATGCATCCACGATGAGACAACAACTGTTATACCACTCGAGTCGCACCAATTCCGTATTCCTATTGAAATCTTTACTACACTCCGGCGTGGCTTCATGCACTGTGTTCGGCACAGGACTAAGCGGCACGCACACTTCATCACACTCTCTCTGTGTCTGCCACTTTGCGAAGCAATGGAACTTCAGCGGACTTTCGCGCTGCTCTGCGCAGCCGCTGTCTTTGCCGCACTTGCGTCCGGTGAGTGCCGCTTCAGAGTTGTCCCTTGTCGCCCTTTGCGTAGTCACTGAGTGCTTCCACATCATGCAGTGGCTCCAGGTCTCCCTATTCCCGACGATTCGACCGCCGCGGCGGGCACGGGGGACTGCCGTAACCCTCTCCACTGGCGTGGTGACAACACGGCGAGGACCGGCGAATTTGTTGACTCAACCCTGTGCTGCAGGTCGAAATATGGCCAACCCATCAGCCGGCTCAGCGGGCCCCAACGCTACCGTTGCCAAGGTGCGAGCTGGGAGTTTTTTTGGCGTTGCGAAGAGCAATTCTTCCTCTTCTTTTTGCACTGTTTGCTGTATTACTCGTCACGTGCGGAACTTGTGCAATTCAGAGTCCAACTGTCCGCATTTCCCCCGCAGACGTCCCTGCCAACAGTCCCGTTCCTCTCGGCGCATTCGGCTGCAACAGAACGGGTGCTCACACATGCGCCGGTAACGCCGTGTGCATGCGCGCGGAATCGACTGTCATGGAGCCTGAGGCGCGGTGTTTGTGTGCGTCCGTTGACGACCCCACAGATGGCTCCGGAAACTGCCTGTGGGCGGCAGGGTCTGTACCGACGGGTAAGCGCGTGATTATCGACTGGACGTACGACGAGCACGGGCGTTTTATCGAAAAGCTGGAAGAACGTTGCGAAACGGGTCGCACTGACGGCCTTCCTGTTTTCGTGGAAGCTGATCGCATGGCGTACGTCATTTGCGTGGCTGCCCGCTGCTCCTGCGCGAGCCCTGACGACCCGCTCTACCACAAGCCGTACGACTCTGACGTGCGCTGCGCCGATTGTTGGACGCACGATTCGCACAAGGTGCCCAATGGTATGCGCATTGACCTTGCGAACGCGGGAGCCGATGCATGCATATCCTCGTACATGGGGAAGCATCCCGGCAGTGAGTACGGCCTGTGCTCGTGCCCCTCTGTTGACGACCCGCTGTACGCAATCAACACGTGCGCGTGGGGGAAGAATGCTCCTTACGGGGCACGCGTCTGGGAGGCCGCCTTTTGCAGCTCCGGGTATGCGGTGCGCGACGGAGATATGTTTCGCTGCGAGTGCGCGAGTCCCGACGACCCGAAGGACAACTTCGACGGCAACATCACCTGCCGGTGGATTGCCGCTGGTTCAGCGCCGCACAAGTCCCGTGTGCCCAAGGACAGGGTGGCGCTGTGTGGGAGCGGGTACGGCGTCGCCGTGACCAACGATTCGGCCGTAGTGGAATGCACGTGCCCGTCGTACGACGACGAGGCGATCGAGGACGGGGATGCGCTGCACTGCGCCTGGGGGTTTGGGATGGTCCCTCCTGGGCACCGCGTGCATAACGTGCGTGCATGCTTCTTCCAGCCGTCGTCCAATGAGACAATCAAGGCAATGAATGGCCGTGTCACGTGTCCCGGTGGGTGGGCGGAAGGACTCTTCTATATGTTGCCGCTGTTTTAGTGCCGCCGAGTTTGTATGTTCGCGCCGCTGCGTCATCTCTTCGTCCCTGGTGACCGTTTTTCACTGCAGCCGTGTTCAGCGAATCGGGTGAAATGCTTGTGCACGACGAGAACCTCTTCCGCCGCATCAAGGAGCTGAAAGACAGCAGCGAGAGCGACAAGTACTGGGAGTTTGGAGCAGGGTCGCCGGAAGAGGCGGCTTATCGCGCCATCAGCCACGTCATCGTCAGGAGTGACGATATTCGGTGAGTCCCACTTTTTTTCGATTGGGTATGTGGGTGCGAAGTACACCCGCCTCATTCCGAGCCGAAGCCTCTCTCGCCTGTCCCTTTTCAGCCCCTATTAGTGCACAAACGGAGGCTCCTTTATCTTTCTTTCTTGCGCCGTTTCGCTTGGTCTTTGCCTAATTTTCGTCATGCGAACGTGCGCAGAGCGCTTTATGCGTCCCAGGGCGTTGGCACCGGGGATGCGGCTCAGCGTTGGCTCAGCCGAATTGAGGATGTGTACTTTGCGCACACGATTTTGAACCTTGTGAGCGGCGATGACCCTGATTACCACCACCCCGCATGCAAGAGTGCGTGCGTCGAGCGCGTCTTGCGGGTTCTTCGGTCGGAATTCAATGCCGTTCGCCTGCTCCACTCGTCGCTCATGATCACAAAGCTCGCCCTCGACACGCATTTCGAAATTGTGCAGGCCAATATCGACGGTGCGAAGCTGACCGTGAGTGCGGACGACGCGACCACAGTGGTGGGTGAATGCGTGCGCGCAGTTGCGTGTGTTGTTGTGCAGCCGCATTGACCGGGATGGAGTGCAATGTGTCGGCCGACTGCCTTATGCATGGGCCAGGTGCCTATCGTGCGTCCGACGCTTTGCTCAATAGACCCCTTGTTTGCGCGGATGTTCGGTGGCTGACCTTTGGCGCTTACGCAACAATAGGTTCGAGGCAAACTGTCCACGGCGTATCTCAACCTCGCCCTCTCGCTGTTCAGCCAACTGCCCTACGTTGGCACGCCACTCTCCCTGTGGACAAGTGAGTACTGGCCGCCGAGTGTCTGTTTAGGAACCCATGACTGTGCGGCCACAACCGCCAACTGTCCGCCTCTATCGCAACTGCCTGCAAACATTGTCTCCAATTTGTATGGCGCTATCCGCCTGCGTCTGTGCCACCGTCGCCATATGTCGCGAACTGTTTCCGTTGCCGTTGCAGCGTCGTCTAATGGCAACCCATTTGCCCTTGCCCAGGCATGTTCCAAGGCATCGGCGAAGTCATCGCGGCCAAGGAGGAGAGCTACGACCCGGACGCGCCACTTGAGGCGGCTGCTGCGCAGCTCAAGTCCGTCATGCAGGACAGGCACATGGCGCTCTACACCGAATACGCCCACCAACTCGAGTCGCTCGCCGAAAATCCGCTCCGTGTTCGTATGTTCGGCGCTGTTCTGTTGACCGTCGGCATGGTTTCAGACTACGAACTCGTGACGTCCATGAAGAACTCAACCGCAGCCGTGCGCACGTCTCTCGTCCGCATCCTCATGCCGGCCAAGTGGCAGATCTGCTTCAGCGAGGACTGCCGCGTCGAGTCTACGCATGACTCCGAATTTCCGTACAAGGTTACAACGTGCCCGTGCGGTAAGAATTCCAACTTTAATGTCGCGAGGTCCTACCCAGTGGGCGACCTCGTTGACCATCCGCCGGGGTGTCAGAACGGCCAGTGCGGTGGTTATCGGTATGCGTGGGTGTGCCCCAACGGTCGCTACGAGGGCGGTACCCTCGCGTCACTGGACATGTACACCAGCGCCGGACTTACGGGCGCTAGCACGCGGGAGGACGCCGAGCGCCGTCTCATCGAGACCGTTCTGAAAGGCGATCAGGGGGAGCTCCAGCAAGTGGGCTTTGGGACGTTCCTCGTGCCGTCGACCTGCAGCATCAAGTAGGGGACTCCGCGGTGTGTGTGCGTGCCGAGGCGTAATGAACGTTCAGTGCCTGTCGCACACCTTCGTATTAAAGCGAAACAGTCAACCGTAGAGCACACGTTCCTCCGCTCTGTCCCCTTTGCTCAACTTTTAGTTCAACGCAAGTGCGTCCCGTTTATCGCCAGGGCTCATCGCCGCCCTGCGCACGCCTTGCGGTGCTGCGGCCACGCGGTCTTTTGGCACTCGCGGGAACAGTAGCGCACCACGAGACACCCGCCGCACTTGAGCAGCTTGACGTCGCCCTTCCCACACGCCGCGCACGTGCGCGAAACTGGGGACTCATCGCACGCGGACGTGCCTTGGTTGCTGGACCGCGGGGCCGGCTCGGCAGACGGCGGAAGAGAGGGAGAGGGGGAAGTAGGTGCACTGTTCTCGGGCGCTGATGTCCGCGTGTCCACAGCAGCCCCCTTCACATCGGCTTGGTCTGTCTTTCGCGAAACCGCAGTCGTAGCAGCGGTGTCGCGTGCGTCCCCTCCTACCGCCGCGAGTGTTTGCGCATGTTTAGCGGTGTTCGATGAGAGCGCCGGCGCAGTCGCAGCGGACGCACGCTGTCTCTCAAATGGCCATCCGAATGACCCGTCGGTGAGTGCCTGCACGGGTGCTTCATGATTTGCCTTGGCGTCGCGCACACTGGTTCCGCTGCCCGTTCCTGCGTTGACAACTGGCCATTAGCACGCAGAAGGGGCAAGAAACACTCGTACCATGAGCCAATATGAAAGAGTCCCTCCTTCACCCCATGCGACAACGCATAAAAGAAAGAGGGGATGGTCGCAGTGAACGCATAGAAGAAAGAGGGTGGTCGCAGTGTTTGTGCGAAGGGAAAATGACCTGCCTTGGATTGGTGGAGGGGCACAGCAAGTGACTTCACAATCGGGCCCCCAATAACACCGACTCACAAACGAATGAAAGAGAAATCTGATTCACCTTTGTCGCACAGATGGGATACAGCGCTTTCATCGAAGTCGGCGAAGAACGGGTGGTACTTGACCTGGCACAAGGGGCAAGCGACCTTCGGGCGCGCGGAAAATTCAGAGGGAGAGAGAAAAGAGATATCCTGCACACAGACGGCGCTGTTAGCCAACGAACGGCATTTCGAGCATGTATGCATAATCATCCTCACGCACGCACCCTCACACATACACTACACCCAGGACAGCCATGCAAATATGCTCTCAATGCGAGCCGAATGATGGTTTCGACCGCCCAATACAAAAGGAAATAGACACAGCGGAGTCATGCGGCGCGGCGCTCACCAGCCGGCGCAGGTGCGTTTCAGGGTCCTTCCGCAGTTGGGTCGACATCAAGTCGGTGATGCTCATCCCCGTCGACTTCCACTCATTCACGGCAACGTATTCGCCCTAAGAATACAACGACGTTAACAAAGCATCAATGCATCCATTCTCGATACCTACAGTCATCTACTCTGGACATAAAGGTACCAACCGCCGACGCCTTGAGCCAGCGCATTGCAATCGCGATTATGAGGAAGGTGCAGGGGTGCTCCCGCAGCGGCGCAAGTGCAGCGACGACGGCCCCCAACGTCACGCGCTGCGCCCAGATGGCATGAGCGAGGAAATCGGCGGCGTCGTCGCACACGTGCTCGTCGGGCGGTGGGGTGCAGCTCAGCAGCAGCTTAATTCTGCACATGCAACACGTGGTGTTGGGATTGGTCAGTTTGAAGAAGAACTCACGACAGGTCGTCCATTAGTTGCCTTGTGAAGAGGACACAACAGACGACACATAACATCAAGCTCACTGTGCGCACGCTGGCACAAACATTCGGGCACACCGTGAAAAGGAATGCAGTAACAGTCCACGCTTGGGGATGCGCGTGTGCCACGGCAAACCATAGACACGCACCCGGCCACAATGTTCTCGGCAGACAAGAAGGCGGATCCCCACAGGGCATTCGCGAGGAGCACCCGTCGCCACATGTTCATTGCGCCGAAGGTGATGAACACAACGAGCACGTCGCGGGTCGAGTTGGCCGTGCCCTTGACCAGCTTTTCCAACGCAGCCATCGAGCTCGAGTTCAGCCACGTCTGGACGGCGTCCACGGCCGCGCCGTACCAACCGAGATCTTGGACTACCGGCACCCCCAACGCACAATCGCACGTGACCCCTGTGCCTGAACGCGTCAGAACATAAACAACTCGCTCTCCAGGCGTGAGCATGGGCGCACCCCCCACGGCGGCGTCATCGCAACGTCCACTCTCCAATTCGCCGATGCCCCGCACCCACTCGAGCACAAACCGCACGTCGCGCACCCAGTCATCGGCAGAGCCCCACGTCCGCAGCGCATCAACGAGTCCCCGTTCGCACAAGGACAGGTCTACGGAGTGGCCGTCGTCGAGGGTTATTACGTTGAATGCGTGGGCAAAGGACGAGGCCACACGCACAATCCAGCGCGCCAGCTGTTGGTCGGCACGTCCACTGCCAAACGTACGCGCAAGATGTCGCATCAGCATCGTCGCGAATGTCCGGTAGTCCTCGATTTTCGTAAAATTAGAATTCAAGGGCGCGGAAAGTTCGCACGTCCGCGAGAGTGCGCGCAGAAGAATAGCGACATCCGAATCCGCCCGTTGGCCGTCGACGCCGGGACCCACAGAGACGCGAACAAGTGTCTTCATAAGCGTTACCGCCGTTTTTGGGCCAATGAACGCCGAGTACAGCACATCGAAAGCGCGGGTGCGGCGCGGATCGTCCAGGATGCACTGCAGCATCTGCGCATATGCCACTCCGTCTGCGTCGTTCTTAACCGCCATAGCCAAGGCCGCGACGAGCGGGTCCAAGTGGCCGTCAGACACGCGAGTGAGATCCAGTGCGTCGATGCGCCCGTGCTTGTACTGCTGGAGAACGGCCTCCAAGGCAAGAGACCACAATCGTTTCCATGGGTAACTGTCCACGGTGTCGGCGTCCACCTCACGTGAGAGAGCAGTCCTCAGCGCGCCCCACAGAATCGACTCGGCGTGCTCCGTCAGCCCCACTCGCGCGCGATGTTCGGCGTTACCGTCGCCTCCATGCGTCGCTTCAACATCGAGGCGCGCGCGGACAACGGAAGGGGCGTCGTCATGCGCATCACTCTCCGCCTGCTGCAGAATAACGTACAACTCCATGCAGTCCCTCACCGACTTCACATCGCTGCGGTGCGAGAGCCGACCGATATAGTCACGCAGAGACCCGTAGAGGGCGCGTCGAATTCCCTCCACTTGCGCAATTCCGCGAATGTACACCAGGGCTTCCCAGGACCAATCGGGCATGTTCGCGACGAGGTCCAAGGCATGGCGCGCGTGCATCGCGGGATACTTCGCAAAGTTCGAGCGATAAATATAGAAGAATGGAACACACGCAAAAAACACGCGGTCATATTCGCCCGGCGGCAGCGGCTGCCTGTCCCTCACGGGCGCCTTCCGTCCCACCGGCGTCTCCCCCGTGCCCCCCACCGCCGCATAAAGCGACGCCTCGAACGCCTTGTTCGCGCGCAGCATGTCGAACACGGGCTGCGGACACAACTCTCGGTAGCGGCAGAGGGAAAAGACGGTGAGCAATGCCGTCGCCGCACTGCCCCACTCCGAACAGTCGTCCTCCGCAGTCTCGACAATGATGCGAGTAAGTTGGACCCAAACGCGCTTCCACGCATTCGCGTCGACGACGAGGCCGGCCTCGAGCTCCCCGCGTTGTGCACGTTTGCAAACCGTAAGTGCGAAAAGGGCGGCATACCTACAGGAATTGCGGACGCACTCCGCCGCCTATCGGTTGCGGGGGGAGGGGAAGGGGGAAGGGGGAGAGAAAGGCACGTGAATAACAGGGCATGTACGTGCTCATTCGTTCCACTGCCTGACACATGAAAGGGCAAATTAGAGATAACGCACCGCCGCATCGCGAGAAGCCAGCGCGCGTCCCGCCTTTCCCTTGCTCAGAATCTGTTCGCAAGCCACTGCGAGCGTCACGCGCAGGCCCTCGAGCAATGCGGCCGTTCCCCGTGCGTCGTTGGCCGCCGCGAGGACGGCAACGACGTCCGTGTCTGATGCCAACATTTTCAAATACTCGCGCACGGCCAACGACGCCATTTTGCGCTCATTGCACAGCAGACAACGCGTAGAGAACAACGCAGGGTGGAGGAGAATGCCTTTGTGCTTGTAATATAGTGTTTCAGATTGTGGAGAAGTGCGTGTTCGCGTGGTAGTGTGTCCGGATCAGGTTACCGCTGGACCCAATACCGGCGCCCACTGGCACTCACACTGGCACTCACAGCTGTACTGTGGCCAAGTCAGCTTTACTTCGGCCGTAGCTCTTCGCCCAGTGCAGACGCCTCGCGATGCTGTCGCCACGCGGCGTGGCACTCGCGGGACAGTAGCATCACTAGCACGTTTGCAGTTTCAGAGGCCCCCGGTCCAGTGACTTTCCCGTTGCCGGCCTCTCGGCACGCCTTGCTCCGCCCATTCTGGCCGGCGCTATGCCGAACTGCCTCTCACCTTCTTCAGTTCACATCAGCCGCCTGAGTCCGGACTGGCGGTGCAACGGCCACGCAATCGCCTTGGCACTCCCGGCACCAGTATCGCACTGTGCGACACCTTCAGCTCAGTTGCCTATACCGCCCTCCCACACGGCCGACACACGGGCACCGGCTTGTTTTCCCAACAACACGGCGCCAAAGAGGCCACTTCGAAATTTCCGGCCTTCCTTTAACTCTAATATAAGTTTATCGCCAGGGCTCATCGCCGCCCTGCGCACGCCTTGCGGTGCTGCGGCCACGCTGCCTTTTGGCACTCGCGGGAACAGTAGCGCACCGCGAGACACGCACCGCACTTGAGCAGCTTGACGTCGCCCTTCCCACACGCCGCGCACGCGCGCTGTGACGCCGCGGGGGCCGTTGCAATCGGTTGCGTCGATGTCGGAGGGTTCCCAGCAGTGCGCGCCGCCACAGCCCTTTCTCGGCCACTGCCACTGCTGTTTGTGGCGTGCGCAACCGGCGTCGGCGCAGGGGCGTGCGAGGTCGTCGCACCCGACGAATTCAGTGCGGACCCTCCGTGCGCGCCGAAGTCAGCGCCTGCCGCTACGGAATTAAAACCTGGTTTTGTTCTCTTTAGTACCCACAGCCTCGCGCGACAAACAAAGCGAGGGCGAAAACGCACTCTTCACGCGCGTGACATAAGCTTTTCTCATCGAAGTTAAAGGGAAATAGGGCCAAAAATGACTCGGGTGAACATCCGAGCACTGGGCCATCATGCGAACACTTATCACGATGACGCTAGTTCGCAGCAGCATGAAGAGATAAATACCGACCACACTCACCCAAGCCGCACGCGTGAAGGAACGTGGCATCTCCAAGATGCGGGTGGTGCTTGAACTGGCACGCGGCACAGCCGACTTGAGGACGCGCGGCCAGTTGAGCGGGGAAGAGGAACCATATGCCCTGTACGCAGACGGCACTCGTGAGTGAAGCACCACATGACATCACACGCAACGGCACCCACACAACACGCAATTCCGTCGCGTACACCTACTCAGCAAATGTACGGCCCGACAGTGCACCAGCGCGAACAATTATCATCTCTCGCGTGCGCAAGGGAAAAAAAAAAAAAAAAAGGAACAGGGACAGCAATATTGCCACACACGCCTCGGCTTACCAGTCGGCGCAGATGCCTCTCAGCGTCCTTCTGCTGCTCCGTCGACATCACGTCGGCGATGCTCATCCCCGTCGACTTCCAAGCGATCACAGCAGCAAGTTCGCCCTGGCACGCGACAACACGAACATTACACTCCCATAGCACCGCAAGGGAAGGCCATGGACAGACACCCACCATCCGCTTCTGAACTGTGCGAAGTGTCGCGGCGATCACGACGAGCGCGAGATGCCGCTCTCGCAGTGGCGCCACCGCACTGACGACAGGCGCCATCGACAGGCGCCGCTCTGAGACGGCGTATCCCACGAGTGCGCCCGCAGCCTCGCACATGGCTTCGTCCGGACCCGCGTCCACGCACAGCAACAGCCTAAGCAAGGTGGACGCAAGTGAAATTGTAAAGATGGCATGACGGTGATTCAGAACGGGCGAATGGACCGCAATGGAAGCCCGCAAACCAACTCTGATCACAATACTATTTCAAAAGCCGGAAGGGACATGTCTCACAGCGTGTGTGTATGTGCGCGCGACACACACGCGTGTGTGCGTACGTGAGGGAGGGAGGGGGGAGGGGGAGTTTGAGGAAAATGCATTTGCGTAGGCGAGTGCACATATAGACTGTTGTGTTCACAACATAAACGAACGAGCACAGCTGATCCACGCACCCGCCCATGACGTTGTCGGCGGAGATTACGGGAGGCTCGCTCAGCATCAGTTCGCGGACGCGATAGCGCTGCCGAACATTTCGCGCGGCCACGAAACTCCACGCAACGAGTGCGTCGCGGTGGGACTTTTCGCGTCCCAATGCGACAAACGCGACGGTCGAGCGCGTGACAAAATACTCGCGGAAAGCGCGGAACGCCTCGTCAACCCAACCGTGTTCCGGTGCCGCAGTGGCGCTTTTGTTGTTCAAGGGACGCAGCGCCGGACTGCGCGCATGAAGAGACGCCAGAAAATTCGCCCGCTCGGGGGGCTTCTCCAGCAGGAGCTGCCGCAAAGTCGTGGGCTCAACGTCACGCGTGTTGTTGGAACAAACCCAATCGAGCACGAACTGCACATCCGAGTCGCGTTCGGTGTGCGCAGGAGTGCCCCGTAGGAGCTCTGCAGTGAGTCCTACCTCACACGTCGGGACGAGGTCGGGGATCGTGTCGCGAATCGTCACGCCGTAAACCCGCCCAAAGGACGCCACCACACGCACGGTCCAGCGCACAGCGTCGTGGAGGCCACAACGGATTGCGCACACAAGGAGCCGCAATAGCATCTCCGCGATATCCGGCCATACCCTCTCGATTTGGACCAGGGGGAAGGGCGGCGCGCGCTCGCACACCCGCGCCAGGACTCGTAAAAGGAGCGTCACATCCGATCGCAGGGCTCCGTCGCCGACAGCGGCTTTCGAAGCAGCCTCGCCGCCGGCGCGATCGGCGTTGCGCAGAAGCAACACGAGGACGGGCGCGATACCCGGGCCAATGGACGAGAAGAAGAGCGCGTCGAAGGCGGGCGTGCGGCGCGGGTCGTCCAAAATGCACTCGACCAGCTGCGCGTACGCCACTCGATCGACGTAATCCGTGGTGATGAGGGACCCGAGAAGCAGGTTCAAACGGCCGTCTGTCACGCGGGTGAGGTCCAGTGCGCCGGCGCGTCCCCACCTCTGTTGCTCGAGCACCGCATGCAAAGCGTTGTGCCACATGCACAGAAGCATGATCTTCCCCGGGCCGTCGTACGCGAGAGCATATTTCAGTGCTCCCCAGATAATCGGCAGTGGCTCCGCAGGCCAGGTCGACCCCGCAGTTCGAGCGCGACATCCCACGAGGAGCGGCAGAATGGGCCGCTTAGCGTCCGCGCCCGTCCCGGCAACTCGACAGCTCGCACGCCACGCGGCGACACCCACGGGACTGCCGTCGTGCTCCTCGCAGCAAAATATGTCTCTCTGGTCGAAGAGCGCGCGCTGCATTGCAATCGACAGTTCCATGCACTCCTTCACCGCCATGTCGGGCACCCACGTGTCCTCGTCCCTAGCACGCATGAACTGAGCGATGCGATCGCGTAAGACGCTGTCGAATCTCTCTCGCACGCTGGGAACCCTCGCAATTCCACACAGGTATTCCAGCGTCTCGGTGGATGAGAGACCGCCATTCCGGACGACCGCCAGCGCACAGCGCAAGTGCATCGCGGGATACTCGGCGACGTTTCGGTACAGGTGGAGCAACGCCATGCACACGGCCGCCGCACGAAGGTCCGACGCCGACGCCGGCGTCTCCCCTGTGCCCCCCACCGCCGCGTAGAGCGACGCCTGGAGGTCTTTGTTCGCGCGCAGCTTGTCGAACACAGGCTGCGGACACAGCTCTCGGAAGCGGCAGAGGGAAAAGACGACGAGCAGCTGCGAGGCCGCCTTCCACCACTCCGAACCGTCGTTCCCGGCGCTGATCACAGCCAAATGCCCAAGCGCAGCCCACGCGCCGTCCCACGCATACGTGCCATCGAAGACAGCTCCAGAGAGCTCGCCGTGCAAACCACGCGTGTACACCTCGCGCGCGAAAGCAACGGCATGCAACCAGGACATGTTGATGCGCCTTGCCATCTGTGAGGGGGAGAGCGAGGTGAGGGAGAGGGAGAGGGAGAGGGAGAGAGAGAGGGAGAGGGAGGGAGGGAGAGAGAGAGAGAGGGAGAGGGGGAGAGAGAGAGAGAGAGAGAGAGAGAGAGAGAGAGAGAGAGAGAGAGAGAGAGAGAGAGAGAGAGAGAGAGAGAGAGAGAGAGAGAGAGAGATGTGCCTCAAGAAAGAAAAAGAAGTCGCGCATAGGGAAGAGATGTGCGCCCACCGCATCGTCGCCGTACGCAGCCAACACAGCACGCTCCGTCCCTCCCTTGCTCCGAATCTGTTCGTACGCCACTTCGATTAACAGGCGGAGTGTGTCGGCGACAACAGCCACATCCTGTGCAATCATGAGGTCGAATATCGCGTCGCTCACAAACAGTTCGACGAAAGTTCCCGCGGCGTCGCTCAACTTCGCCGCAGCCATTCTATGCCCGTGCTACGAAAAAAAGCGCCCGATGTTCAACGGGGACAACACAGTAGAGCACTAATGTGCGGTCTGAACGGCGGAGGATGAGAGAACGATACTGTCCTCAGTCTTGTTTGGCTCGTGTCCAAAAACTAAAACAGCAGCTCGGTGCGTGACGTCACGATGCTGATGTGCCCACCAAAAAGGGCCTAACACACGAGGCCCTATGGTGCCCACGTTCCCACTTTCTTTCCCGCTCTACAGTTGTACTCCGAAAACACCGCGATAAACTGCGCTCACCGCTGCCCTGCGCATGCCTGGCGGTGCTGTGGCCACGCGCCCTTCTGGCACTCGCGGGAACAGTAGCGCACCACGAGGCACGCGCCGCACTTGAGCAGCTTGACGTCGCCCTTCCCACACGCTGCGCACGCTGGCTTAGCCGGGTTGCTGTCTCCCGCCGGCGTGCCCTGGTTGACGTCGGACGTCTTTGCCTCGGACGGCGCCGCTGAAGGTGCGGGCGACGAAGGCGTGGCACGCACAATGCCGGTGGATGGCTTGTCCGTGTCCGCTGCTCGCGTCGCTCCTTTTGAGCTCGCGCGATTGTCTCGGCTGGAGGCCTCGCGGATCGCGGCAGCCGCTTTGAGAATCGAAGGCGCACCTTTTTTCGCAGGCGCTTTTTTCGCGGCCACTTGCCGACTCGCCATGCTTTGTACCGGTGCTGCGCTTACGAGGCATCAGCGGCAACAAACGTCAGCGGGGTGGAGAACACACGAGATACCAAGGGCACCCCCGATACATCCGCACGTTCGCGCATTTCCGCGGCACACACGACGCCAAGGTGAAGCAATACGGAAGGAGGCACTCTAGCTTTCGAGAGGCAAGTAGCACACGCGCACTAAGTAATACACACCTTTCATGCACGTGTGCAGATTGCGCGCGACGTGCACGACGACAGGGTGGTCCTTGAACTGGCACACAGGGCAGCCGACCTTCGGACGCGAACTCATTTGCTCCGGAGCCACAAACCAAATGCCCTGCAACAAAGCAATTAGGGAGGAAAGAAGGAAGAGCGCCGACAAGTAACGCACGCCACATAAAGAGCACTCCGGGCGCGAGAACAAGGGACGACAGAGTGCACGGACACACACATAAAAACAGTATGGGCACAAGAATAAGAGACGACAGAGTGCGTAGGGAAAAATGCGCGATTGGCCCACCAGTTGGCGTAGGAGATCCGCGCGCTTGTTCCCTTCCTCGCGTGGTATCGAGTCGTAGATGTTGCGTCCCGTTGCTTTCCACGCGGCGACCGCAGCGTCCTCGCCCTAGAGTGGACGAACGAAAACACACACATGCACACACTCTCAGAAATCGGCCTCGAAAGACCACCAGAGCGTCATACACTCACAACACCAACTGACACACCCTGAGCACCAGTCAGCCACTCTCACACTCAACGTACCCTGTGAGCCCTGATCGTACGAAGCGCCGCCGCAATCACAGGAAGGGACCCCTCGCAGCGCGCAACAAGGACGAGTCCGGCCGTCGCCGCCGAAATGTTCTGCGTTAAGGAGTAGTAGCCCAGAAGCTCGCCCGCGGACTCGCACGCCTTTTCGTCCAGCGACGGTTTGTAGCGCAGCAGCATTTTAATCCTGAAAGGTAAACAAAGAAGAAAGCAAAACAACGGCCGCGTGTTGTTGTGAGTGGTCGGACGACAGAGATACAAAAACAACGGGAAAAAAAAGCAGCCAACAATGGCCGCGTGTTGTTGTGAGTGGTCGGACGACAGAGATACAAAATGAAAAGTCACGTATGAGAAATCCACCAGCAGAGACGAGTGGGCGACGAGACAGCACAGACAAGGCGAACAGACCGAGTGAAGAATTGACATTCCACACATGAAGTGCGTGCAAGTTCACCGGGCGACAATGGGGCACAGTACGCACCCGCCAGGAACGTTGCCAATTTCGAACACGCGACGCTCGTGCGAGAGCAGCTCCCGAAGGCGAGCGCGCTGCAGGGGGTCCCTCGCTCCCAATATCCCGCTGGCAAGGACCGCGTCGCGAAACTCCTCAGACTGATCGTCGTCCCTCATCGACGCAAACGCCGACGAGCCCGTGCACAGGTACTCCTCGAGCTCAGGCGCAAGCTCGCGCGCCCACTCCTCGTCCTCGGGCGCGAGGGCATAGAGGCCCGCGTCGATCGTCGGCCGGCCGAGATCAAAGCCGAATATGCCGCCCATCGTGAGGAAGATCGCGTCCATCAGCAGGTCCTTCAGGTATGGAAAGAGGGTCACGTGCTCGACGCCGCTCCCTCGGACGCTGCGGACCCACTCGAGCACGTACTGCGTGTCGTCCGCGTACTTGCCGGCAGAATCCCCCGCCTGCAGCAAGCCCGCGAGACCCTGCTCGCACGCGGCGAGGTCGACGCGCCTACCATCGACGGAAATCACGCCGTACACCCTCCCAAACGACGCCGCCACGCGCACCGTCCAGCGCGCAGCGTCCGCGTTGTTGCTCTCAAACGCAAACGCCAAGTTACGCAAGAGCGAAACCGCGATGGCGTCCCAGGCCACACGGATATCGTGCATGAAGACGGGCGCCATGTGGTCGCACATTCGCGCGAGCACTCGCAAGAGAAGCGCCGCCTCCTCTTCCGCCTTTTGGCTAACGACGCCCCCCCGTGTGCTATCGGCAGCACCGCCGCGCACCTTCGCCGGCTGATTGACGTAGCACGCGAATCCCTCGTCCCCCAACGTGAAGGCGCGGGCGTTGCTGTGATGTAGCATGATCATTAGGACGACAATAGTCCCCGCGCCCAGGCACGGGAAAAAGAGCGCGTCGAACGCGGGAGTGCGGCGCGGGTCGTCCAAAATGCACTCGACCAGCTGCGCGTACGCGACTGGCACGTCCCCAGCGTGGACGCAGTACAGCGACGCGACGAGCGGGTTCAGGCGGCCGTCGCGCACGCGGGTAAGGTCCAGTGCGTCGGCCCGTCCCCATGCGTGCTGCTCGAGCACGGCCCGCAAGGCAATGGACCACAGCCGCATCCACGGCCGATTGTCCTCCGCATTGGGGTCAGGGTTGACGGCGAGACCGGCTTTCAAGTAGAACCACAGGAGCGGCTCTTTCGGGGACGACTTCGCTGCGTCGGCGGCGTCTCGACGGCGGCAACCCACGAGTAACGGCAGGGAAGGGCGCTCCCCGCGCCCACGCGCAGAGTCGGCCGATGAAACGCCGTCGTGCTCGTCGCAGCAGATCGACTCCCTCTGATCGAACGCCGCCTGTTGCAGCGCAACGGCCGCTTCAACTCCCACCTTGAGAATGGCAAGTGGGACTCGCCCGCCGTTCTGCCTGTAACTCAGCGCGAGCTTCTCGAGGCAGTTGCGGGGAGTGTTGGCGAACTTCTCGCGAATGCCGGCGTCCTTCGCCATCTCGCGAAGGTATTCCAACGCCTCGCCGACCTTGGTGCAGCTAATGTCCTCGAGTACCGCAAACACGCAGCGCATGTGCATCGCGGGGTACTGCGTCCAGTTCCGATAGAGATAGAGCAATGCCATGCACGTGGCCGACCCACGGGGTGCGTGGCCGGCAACGGGGTGGTCAGCGGTGCCTTTCACCTCCGCGTAGAGCGACGCCTCGAGCGCCTTGTTCGCACGCAGCGCGTCGATAATGGTCTGCGGCCACAGCTCTCGGAAGCGGAGCAGCGAGAAGATAGGGACGAGGAGTATCGTCTCGATCTCCCACCAGTCGGACCCGACGGCCTTCGCGACGCTCACGGTGACACGCGCAAACGTAGCCCATGTGCGACCCCACGCCTGCGCATCGATGGCGACGCCAGCGAGATCACCGCGAGCGCCGCGTCTGCGCACCTCGCGCGCAAGCGAGCCAGTGTAATTGGGGCACTGCCTGACGCGAAGGGCCGCCTGCGAGTGCGTTTGAGAATAAGTGGGAGTGTCTGTGCGTATGCGTTGTGTATCAATGTGTGCTGCGTATGGGTGATTGGTGTGTGTGATATGCACGTGTATGATGTATGTGCCTTGTGTATCTGTGTGTGCGTGTGTGCGTGTGTGCATGTGTGTGTGCATGTGTGTGATTGTGTGTGATTGTGTTTGTGTGTGTGTGTGTGTGTGTGTGTGTGTGTGTGTGTGTGTGTGTGTGTGTGGTAGTATGTATGTGTGTCGAGTGTGCTACGTGTGATTTGTGTGTGTGTGTGTGTGTGTGTGTGTATGTGTGTGTGTGTATTCAACGTGAGTGTGTGTAGAGTGTGTGGGGTTGTGCTGCGAAGTGCGTGCATGCAACCATGCACAAACAACGCAACCCACCGCAATACCTCGAGAAGCCATTACTTTGCGCTCCAGCTCCCCCTTGCTCTGAATCAGTTCGCAGGCCACTTCGAGCGCCACTCGCAGTCCCTCGAGCGTCTGCCGTGGGTCAGTCGCTTCCACACAGCGACGGATGTAAACATCCTCCGGAAAAAACCTCAGAAAAGCATCGGCGGCATCCATTCCCGCGATTCTCTTTCTTCCGCCGTCCCCTCACGCTGTGCTTGCACCGCAGAAGCACACACACACGTGCGCGAGAATGCGTGATGGAGTGTAGCTGGACGGAGACGCAAAAACGAAAAAAAAACAAAAAAAAAACATATGTCCCAGCACGTGACCGCTTGTAACACTCCAATCGATGGACCAATCACTGATCTTTACTTGCGGCACGTCTGGCGGTGCTGCGGCCACGCGGCCTTTTGGCACTCGCGGGAGCAGTAGCGCACCACGAGGCACGCACCGCACTTGAGCAGCTTGACGTCGCCCTTTCCACACGCCGCGCACGCGCGCTGTTCCGCTGTAACAAATGATGGCGCTGTGGCGTCGGGCACTCGCGGGACGTCTGTTTGACTGCACCCACTGTTCGGGGCGTTCTTGACGTTTGCGGAAGAAATGGCAGGCGTGCCTTGCGTGGGCGCGTCTCGCTGACGTCCGCTGACTTGTATCGCAATGAACAGATAGGCGTCAGTCGGCGAATTTCGCAGCATTCAATCACACAGCCGTGGAGTCTACAACCGACCCCAGAGTTAAGCAGACGCGCAATACGTCTGCGCCGTGCACCTACGGACGCGACAATGTAGCATATGTGCCGAGTGTCCACGACAGATCAGCAAACAGACCCACCTTTTGCGCATGTGTGCAATGCGAATGCGACGCGGGCGGCATGCGGATAGTGGCTGAACTCGCATGCGGCGCAGCCAAACTGCGAACGCACCGCCAGCTGTCCCGGGGACACGAACAAAATGCCCTGCGTATAAGGAGCACTTGAGATGAAGCGGCGCAACACAAGCGTTCACAGTTGAACACGTGACGATTGTAGACGCCCCCGGCGAATGGAAACAGCGAGGATATGCGCCAAGCAAATCGACGGAATGCACGTGAATCGCGGAAGCCGCACGCGAACAACGGCGCTTACCAGTCGGCGCAGGTGCGTCTCAGCGTCCTTCTGCTGCTCACTCGACATCACGTCGGCGATGTTCATCCCCGTCGACTTCCAAGCGATCACAGCAGCAAGTTCGCCCTGCCGCGCGACAACATGAACACCGCGCTCTCGCAGAACCATAAGGAATGCTTTAAACCCACCTCCCGCTTCTGAAGTGTGCGCAGTGCCACGGCAATAACCACGGCAGCATCTCGCAGTTGCACCACCGCACGGACGACATCCGTCATCGACAGCAACTTTTTCGAGACAGCGTAGCCCGCAATTGCGCCTGCAGCCTTGCATGTGTCTTCGTCCGGGTTCGAGCTGAAGCACAGCAACAACCTAAGCGTGCAAACGCAAGCAAACACTGTGAGTAACGGCACGACGTTGAAGTCAAAACAAAGGTTCCATTGGACGCTTTAAGCCCACAGCAACAACAGACGGATGCGACGAGATTCTGACGATTACAAGATACGCAAACGTACTGTTACACACGCACATAGACACACACACCACGCACCCGCCCACGATGTTGTCGGAAGTGAACAGGGGCTTGTACAGCAGCAGTTCCCGAAAGCGATGACGTTGGCGAATGTGGTGGGCAGCGACGCAACCCCACGCAACTAACGCGGCGCGGTGGACCTTTTCGCGCCCCAGCGAAACCAAGACGTCGATTGAACCAGTACTAAAAAACTCGCGGAAAGCGCGAAAAGTGGCGTCGACCCAATCGTGTTCCGGTAACGCAGAACCGCCGACATTATGGGAAGTCGAAGTGGGGCTGCGCGCCTTTAGCATGCTCAAGAACTCAGCCCGTTTCGAGCCGTCCTCCACGCGCGCGACGTCGTGCACTCCAATATCATCGCCACGGCGGACCCACTCGAGCACGAACTGCGTGTCGTGTTCGTCGCAAGAAACAATCCCCGGAAGCACCTCCGCCGAGAGCCAGCGTTCACACACGGAGAGATTGACGCGCTTTTCATCGAGCACTGTTGGGCCGTACACCCTTCCAAAGGACGCCGCCACGCGCACAATGCGGCGCGCAAGGTCGAAGTCCTCGTTGGTGAGCGCACAGGCAAGCCGCACCATCAACATCGACGCGATTTCCTCCCAGTCCTGACCGACTTCCGTGGTAAGGAAGGGCGGGGAGTGCTCGCACATACGTCCCAACACTCGCAAGAAAAGGTCGACGTCCGCCTGTGCGTTCGTAGCCCTCGGCGCGCCCTGGCGAATGCAGGTGTTGTGCAGAAAAATCATAAGGACACCGACTATTCCCCGGCCAACGAAGGGAAAGAAGAGCGCGTCGAACGCGGGAGTACGGCGTGGGTCGTCCAAAATGCGCTCGACCAGCTGCACGTACGCCAGCTCATCCACAGTTGTGGCCTCGCCGCAATGAACAAGCAGCGGCCGAACAAGCGGATTCAGACGGCTGTTGAGCACGCGAGTGAGGTCCAGCGCATCGGTGCGCCCCCACCGCTGCTGCTCGAGAACGGCGCGCATAGCGACGGCCTCCATGCGCCTCATTTTAGCCCCCTGCATCGTCTCGTGTACACCGCCGTTGGCGAACGCGTCATAGTGGGAGGTGAGACCGGCCCTCAGCGCGTCCCAGAGAACCGACAGTGGTCTCGACCCCTTTCGAGCAGACGGGCCACAGGGGCGGCAACCCGCGAGTAAAGGCAGGAGACGCCGACCGTTATGTTCGTTCGTCTTGGCAGCATTGCGGCTACCTCGCTGAGGAACAGACGAAGGGACGCTGTCGTGCTCGACGCAGCAGATAGTATCCCTCTGATCGAACGCCGCCTGCTGCATCGCGATCGACAATTCCACGCACTCCCAAAGCAACTTATCGTCCACCTTTGTGTTCTCGCGCAGGGCACGCGTGAGCTGCGCCACGCGATCACGAAGAGCGGAATCGAGCTTCTCTCGCGTGCTGTCCACTTTGACGAGCTCGCACAGGTACTCCAACGCATAATCGATCGAGACGGCGATGTGCCCAGAGACTGCAAGCGCACAGCGCGTGTGCATCGCGGGATGCTCGGCGACGTTTCCGTAGAGATGGAGAAATGCCATGCACGCGAACGGCGCGCGAAGATTTATCGTGGACGACGGCATCTTCCCTGTGCCTCCCGCGGCCGCGCAAAGTGACGCCCTGAGCGCCTTGTTCGCGCGCAGCATATCGAACACGGGCTGCGGACACAGCTCTCGGAAGCGGCAGAGGGAAAAAGTGAGGAGCAGAGTCGTCGCTGTCAGCCACCACTCCGAACCTACGTCCTGAGCCTTATGTACGGCGATCGAGGCCAGCCCAACCCACACGCGCTTCCACGCCTCTCCATCGAGGGCGACGCCAGCGAGCTCCCCGCGCAATCCGCGCTTGTAGATCTCGTGCCCCAGATTAATAGCGTACATACACGACTTCCCGACGCGTTGCGCCGCCTGAGGGGATGCACATCGTCAGCAAGCGCCATGATTATCGAAGCGCAACAGAACACATTCACCTGACGCAGTGACGACGGAACCCACCGCAGCATCCTTGAGAACAGCCAACACTGTCCGCTGCGGCTCTCCCTCGCGCAGAATCTGTTCGTAAGCCACTTGGAGCGACAAGCGAAGGGCCTCCACCACCATAGAAGCCTCCGAATGAAGAAGGATCTTCGTCTCTATGTCGTCGTCCGAAAACACTTCCACGAAGTCGCTCACGTCGACGCTGCACGCCATTGCCACACTCGCCGACATTGCCGCCACGTGCGCACGTGCGCTTGACGTGGTGAAGCAACGGGGATCGCAAAAGGGGCTCTTAGTGCTCTCAAAAAACCTCGCCCTTTACAATGCGACGCCACGTGTGGGGCCTTCACTTTCCGTGACGTCATCGTCCTGATGCCAGATTTCCCGCGCCTGTCGAGCACTATCTCCTTGCCCATGTTCCCCAATCCTTTTGTATTCGGATAGCCCTGCGATAAACTGCGCTCATCGCTGCCCTGCGCATGCCTGGCGATGCTGCGGCCACGCGGCCTTCTGGCACTCGCGGGAACAGTAGCGCACCACGAGGCACGCACCGCACTTGAGCAGCTTGACGTCGCCCTTCCCACACGCCGCGCACGCGATGGCATCAGCGTCCGACGGGGGAAAGGGAGAAGAGGCGACGGCGGGTGCGGACGCTTGCGACGCGGTAGAGATGCCTCGGCCCGCCGCTTGGTTGGCTGTGGGCGTTGTGCAGGCATTAAAAAGGTCAACTCTAATGTTGAATTGGCCACGACAATCACAGGTAGCTATGCTACAATGGCAGAGTGCCATTCCATTCATCCCGCACAAGGGACCATACACGCTCGCTAATTCCGCCAGCAGCGAACGGAATCTCCTTATCTATCGGTTCGTCCTCGTCAAGGTCTTCGTCGCTGTGCTCGCCGTCATCATCGAGGCTGTCGTTGTACTCTTCAAAGGCATGCGTCTCGCACATGATGGCGTCAGGGTGGGTGATCTGACAAAAGGGACAGTCCTCCTTCCGCCGAGATGTCGGGGGGCGCGCGGCAAGCTTGTCCGGCGACACGAAGAGTATACGCTTGAAACGAACGAGGCAGCACGTGAGTGGGAGGCAAGAGCGCACACCAATGCATCACAGCAATTATGTAAGAAGTGCGAGCATTCGAATTGGCGCAATTTCACGGCGAACGGTCGGAATTTTGCCACATAAACTGACACATACATGCCGACGCAGCGTCTCAGTCGCGGAATCAGCCTGTGAGCTTGACATCGAGTCGAGAATGCTCTCGCCCACCGCCTCCCACGCGTCGATCGCGGCATTCTCGCCCTAAACAGCGGCCGCCAAGGCAAGAGGCACACGCGCTCAGAGCATTGCTCACCACATGTGCGTGAGACCAGGCATTCCGCGAGTGTGAGTGGGGTGGGGGTGGGACAGGGGAAACCTACCTTGAGCGCCTTGATAGTGCGGAGCGCGGACGCGACCACGTGGATCTTGAGGCCGGGTAACCGCAGCCGGTCGAGTGCGCCTAGGACCACGCTCAACTTCACATGCCGCATCGTCGCAGCGGAAAAGCCGAGCAAATCGCCCGCAGCTTCGCACGCGAAGACGCTGGGAACACGCTTCGGGACGTCGCACAGCAGCACGTGCATGACGCTGCAACGCACGCAAGGCACATGAGCGTTGAGGGAAGGAAAAATTGCGTGCGCATGAAGAGAAGTGAGCATGCACCGCGACAGTTACGGGCGGGTTCGCATGCACACGCAGCACAGTAACGGTTGTCGCGCCGCAAAACTCACCCGCGCACAATGTTCGCGCCAATCAAAATGGACTTTTGCGGATCGTCCGCCGAGTGCAACAGCCTGCGCAAGTGGTGGCGCTGCAGGACGTCCGTCGCGATCTCGAGACCGGCCGCAACCAGGGCATCGTGGCGGGACATCTCCGGCAAGCCCTTCAGCGCCGCCAACTGCGCGACCGAGCCCGTGAGCAGGCACGCGGCAAGGCCCGGCGCGGCGGCGTCGGCCCACTTCCGGTCCTCCTCCGTCATGCCCTTGCTGGGCGCGTTCGGACCGCCGCCCTCGAGATAGTATTCGAGCTTGTTCTCGAGAAAATAGCCCAGCTTCTCCCTCACCATCCGCTGCTGACTCCCGAATATTCCCATCGTCTGGACGTGTATGGCCCGTATCCATTCGAGCACAAAGTTGACGTCGTCGGTGTACTCGTCCGCCCACGCCCGCTGCACGTCGTCGAGCCCTTGCTCGCACGCCGAGACGAGGTACAGCGCGTCCGTGCTCATCAGGAAAGTCGCGCCGTACACCCTGCCGAACGCCGCCGCCACGCGCACGGTCATCTGCGCAAACTCCTTGTGCTTGCCGAGCAGCGCGAAGGTGAGGTACCGTATCAGCGTAACTGCGCACGCCGGCCAGTCAATCAGATTGACTTCGTGATAGTACGGCGGGGTAAGCGCGCACACGCGCGCGAGGGCTCGCATGAGGGGCCAAACCGCGTCGAAGCGCCCCTTGCGAAACGCCTCGACAACGGTCCCGCGCAGCGACCCCATAGAGCGGGCGGCGGACATCAGCTTCTCCATGGTCGGCGTTCCTTCGAGAAAACGCGCCGCCCCCGGAGTCTTCTCACAGTACTCGAGCTCGACGAGCTGCACGGATTCCAGCAACGCCCTCGCGGCCTCCGCGCCGACGTAGGGAAGGAAGAGGGCGTCGAACGCAGGGGTGCGCCGGGGGTCGTCGAGGATGCACTCCACCAGTTGCGCGTACGCAGCCGTGTCCGTCACTTCGCGCGAGGCGAGAAGAACGCCCACCAGCGGGTTCAGCCGCCCGTCCTGCACGCACGTGAGGTCAAGGTCGGCAACGGAACCGGCCTTCAGCTGCACGAGAACGGCTTTCACCGCGACGCCCCACAGCTCCGTTCGCAGTTCGCAATTCTTGCAGTCCTTGACCGATGCCTCGCACGTGCACTCGTACTCGTCGATTTTCCGAGAAAGCACGCCTTTGAGCCACGCCCAGAGCTCGTCGGAGAAAGCGGGCTTCGCGGCGCTCGCGCCGCGCGCCCCCTTCCCCTTCGCCCCCTTCTTACTGGGAGTGCGCAGCACGTCCATGCCCATAGCGATGGTGAGGGCCGTCAGGACGGGCGAGAGACCGGTGCGGCCAGCGTCGTATTCGCGCCGCAGCAACGCCACGTACTCGTACAGCCTCTCGACGCTGAAGCGGTTGGACCACGCGCGCAGCGCGAGGAGCATATAGTCCATCGACTCGGACGCCGACAACCACTGGAGGCCATCGCGCACGATTGCGTCCACGCAGCGCATGTGCATCGCGGGGTACTCGCACAGGTTCCTGTAGACATGGATAAACGGCATGCACGCGGTCGCTGCGCGGCGAGTCGTCGTGAAGGCTGGCTTCTCCTCAACGCCCCCCGCGGTCGAAAGAAGGGACGCCTCGAGCGCAATGTTCGCGCGCAGCATGTCGAACGCGGTCTGCGGACACAGCTCTCGGAAGCGGGAGAGGGCAAATACGACTACCAGCTGCGAGGCCGCCTCCCACCACGCGGACCCGTCGTCCGTGGCCGTCTGGACAGTCAACAGCGCCAGTCCAACCCACACGCGTCCCCACGCCTTCGCATCGATAACGAGACCGGCGAGGCCATTCTGTCCGCGCTTGTAGGCCTCGCGTGCGAGGGCGATGGCGTACTTCCAGCACTCGCTGATGCGGCGCGCATTCTGCGAGCAACACGTGAGCGAGGAAGAGTTAGTGCCTACGGAGAAGTGTCCAAGAATCCCTTTTACATTCACAGCGACTGACAGAGCACTCTCAGCGCAACAGTAGCAATGTCACGTGGGCATGTGGCCTGAAACAACACAGAGTCACCCACCTCAGCGTCGCCGGACGCACTCAAGTAAGCGCGCTCCGGTTCTCCCTTCTGCCCAATCTGTTCGTACGCCAACTCGAGCGACACGCGGAGGGCTTCGAGCGACCGCGCACTCCATCGCTCCCCGATGAAGCTGTCGACGTCCGCATTCTTAAAGATGCGCAAAAAATCAGCCGTGGCGTTCGAATTCGCCTGTGCCGCCATCGTGCCACATGCGCACGGGGCGCTGTACCGCGTCCCAGACACACAGACGTGAAGCGAAGTTGGTTCTTTCGAATAGTATGGGTCATTGCTTCTTCGGCCACGTGAATCTTGTTACTCATTTTGGGCGCGAAATTTGAAAAGCCGAAAGGCGCGAAAAAAAAAAAAAAAATATTGAACCAGTCCGGATGGACAGCACACTCGGCAGTCGGCAAACTGCGCCACACCGCACAATATCTGACGTGGAAAGGAACAAAACAAAGGTCGGAACCACACTCTCGCTCATAACAACTCTCACACGCGGAAAGGCAGAGAGAAGAGAATGGCGCTCGTGCGTGCATCCTTCTACGACGACGACGACGACATGCTCGGCGCGGACGAAGTCCTCTTCATGGCCGATCCCGAAGATGCCCAGCTGACCAGGTCACAGAGGGCCGAACTGGTCATGCGCTCCCGTTCGCTGTTCGGCATGTCGCTCAAGCAGAAGGAGAAGCTCGCGATTGCGGGGTCATTCGCAGGGGACATTGGTGCGTGCAACTGTCGCGCGTGGCACAAGTTCCGTTCACACACACACACACACACACACACGCGCACGCACACACACACACACACACACACGCACACACACACACACACACACGCACACACACACACACACAAACACACGCACACACACACACACACGCACACACACACACGCACACTCACACACACGCGCGAGCACACACACACGCACCTGCTGACACTCCCTCGGTTTCTCCGCTGCACACTCCGTCACACCATCGTCCCTCCGTTCCAGGCATCCAACTCGATCGCGACGAGCTTAATGTGGTTGAGCGGGTCGCTCGTCACTTTGGCGGCCACATGAGTGCGACGGGACAGTACACGCCGGGGCCTGGCCGCAGTCCCTCGACCGACGCCATCCTCTCGCAAATCTACCAAGTGATTCGCCACGTGGCACGCGGCAACCCGCTTCTCCTCAAGTTCCTCAACGACAGGGTGTCCGACATTGCCTTTGCCGTCATCGCCAACATGTACCCGAGGGATCAGATCGTCGAGAAGGACTGCTCGATCAAGGACGCGTGGGCCGATCTGCGGGGTCCCGCGCCGACGGCGGCCGCGAACCGATTGGCGCTCTCGGGCGGCGCAACGAACGAGAACGGCGAGCCTACGCTGAAGCTCTGCGCGGCGAAGAAGAAGCCCAAGTGCACGCAGCCCGTCCAGTGCGCGAGCGCGCGCTACTGCGAGTCGTGCCGGTGCAAGTCCATCATGAAGAACGGCCTGCGGTGCGATCGCGAGCTTGCGCCTGGGTCCTTGTCCGAGTGCAAGCTCCACAAGAACACGACGCGCTATCACCAGGAGTCCGACCGCATTGCGCGCGCGTACCTTCTCGCGGCTCTCTATGGGCTCAGTGAGCCGAAGAAGAAGAAGCGCAGTAACGGATACGGCTGGGGATGGTTCCCGATGGCGTAACGGGGCAGTAACCACGCCTTTTGCGCACGGCGTTATTGAGCGTGTCGTTGTTTTTGACTCTTGTTTGTCGCTTTGGTTCTCGCGTCGCTTGTCGCGTCCGTCCTCGATCGAATACAAATCCTCGAAAGCATTGCGGTTCACTGCGCGCCACACGGTTTCTACTGTGAGTGAGAGGGATAGAGAGGCGTCGGATCACTCGACTGTGCGTAGAGAGAGCTATAGAGAAAGCGCACTCTATGGTACAAGAGTACGGCGGCAAAGTGGGCAACAATGAAGTCGCGCACTGGCAAAGAACGCGATATGGACAGCACTGCGCTTGGCTGGCTGTTTGAGAGAGGGAGTGATTTGTGAATGTAGAGTTTTTATGCGTCACACGGCGGGTGCGTCGAGGCCCACGAACGCGCGCGCCTTTGCGAGAATGTCTGCGTTCGAGGGCACACGCATCACGCGGCTGCCCGTGTCGTAGCCGTGCTCGTTTGCCGTCGGAATATCCCACGCGTACCCTCCGCACGAGAACGAGAAGGTGCCGTCGCGCGTGTAGAACGTATTTCCCGACGTCCACGGAATGAGGCCCTGCGTGTCCGACGGGTCGCAGGGCAACAATTCGTACGGGATGGGGCGGTTGTTGTTCATGATGCACTCGTTGTTCGCCCACACGTTACTGTAGCCGCTGGTGCCGGGTTCGCCCCGCGTCGACTGTACGCAGTACAGGCTCATCATCTGTAAGCGGTGAAGGAGATGGGACCGAGGGTGAGGACAGTGCCACATGCACTTGCGTGCGCGCGTGTACGGAAGGGTGGAGATGGGTCACCAAACGACAATCAAACAAAGCGACAGAAGGTTCCCTTGGGCGCGCGTGTTCGGCGGAAAGTGTGCAAATGCTCGTGACGAAAGGAAGAGACAGAAGACGCCTACAGTAACGAGAGAGTGGGGGACACAAAGGCGCAGACCCCGACTCTTAAGACGAAGCACACACCATCTTGGCGAAATAGGCGTCCGGGAATATGTAGAGGTTGTTAGTGATTGTCTGGTGATGGCCGAGATATTGCTTGTAACCGCCGTACACGAGAAGGTTCTTCGTGTCGTAGTAATACATCGAGCCGTCGTCGTGGTCTGCGCGCACAGCATGGTTAGAATGGATGTGAGAGTGCACACTGACGAAGCGACTCGATACAGCGACCCAAGGCGCACGTGCATGGGTGTACACTGCACTCAGTAAAGGAAAAGAAAGTGTGTTCACAGCGTGTGACGTGCTCATGAGCGTGAGTGGAGAGAGAGAATAGAGAAAACAACGACACCCACATGCACTGACGCAACGCACAGAAAAAGAACAACGACACCCACATGCACTGACGCAACGCACAAAGTCACGCACGCACCAATGGGCCACGCCGAGTAATAGTTGTTGATGAAAAAGTTCCCCGTGACTGTGTTCATGTGCGGAAGCAGCGTCGCCACTCCATCCCCATCGAGGTCGTGCAAGTACGGCACCCTATCCCACGAGTTAAACGGGCCGTGGTCGCTCGATTCGCGCACTAAGTTGAACCCGAGGTTCCCCTCGACGACATTCTCGCCCCCAAAGCCGTCGTTCAAATTAATCCCCGCGCGCGGCCCGTTGAAGAAGACGTTGTTGCGCACCGTCGCCTGGCACGTGAGCGACTGCACGTACCCGCACACCTGCTTGCCGTACACGCCAAAGTCGTATGCGATATTGCCCTCGATCAAGTTCCCGCGCGGCTGGTTGCCGTCGGTGCCGTCGCTGAGGCGCATCGTGCCCACAGACACAATGGCGCTGTCGCCCAGTAGGAAGAACTCGTTGCGCGCCACGACAGCCCCGCGGTTGTAGTTGGAGAGGAAGACCGCGTTCCCACCCGTCGCGTTGAATGTGTTGCCCGCGATGATTATGTTCTCGCCGCCCTCGACGAAGAGTGTCGCGCCGCGGTGGACCGACCAGTCGCCGCCCGAAGGGGCCTTCACACGGGAAGAGGGGGGGGGGGAGGGAGAGGAGGGATCAGACAGGGGGACACCCGCGTGATGTAACACGACGTGAGAACGCATGTGCTTTGGGAAAACGAAGGAAATTGACTCTTCGAGAAGCTGGTGGAGAGGCGCACACACCTCATAGCGCTTGAGAAAAGTGACGGCCGTTTGCGTGAATGTGAGGCCGTGGATGGAGACGTTGCGCACGGGCGATTTCATGCTGCCGTCCACGCGGAGGATTGTCTCTGGGCCAGTCGCTGTGAACAAAGCCGACGCAAAGTCCGTTTCGTTGGGGTAGTAATAGAGCAGCTGCGTCGTGCGGTTGAGGAACCACTCGCCGGGGGAATCGAGCTCTTCAAAGATGTTTTCAATGTAAAACTCGGAGCCCTGTGTGCGAGGGAATGCGGTTGGCGCGTGGCACAGAAATACACGCACAAACGGACGCTTGTTGGCCGGTAATGACCTCTATGTACAAAGGACAGAGAGACTCAGCCACCAACGCACAGAGACAAATGATGCAAATATGTTTCATTCTAAAACACACGCAGATACACGAAGATACAATAGTACAGATTCACAAGCAAACAACGAACACCATGAACGCACGCCAAGTAACAACTGGTACCCACCCCACGCGCCTCTCCGCGCGCCTCCTGAAACCCGCCGTAATGCCAGTGGAACGAATGGTCGGTCGCATTGTGCGAGTCGATGAGGAACTGCCAACCACCTGCGGGGAGGTGTTGCGCCGTTCGAGTGTGCGAGTGTGCGCTGTACGCGTTGCGAGCACGATTACGGCTCAAAATGACAGCCGTGCAACACGTACTCGCGCACAAATTCATGAAACACACAGCCATAACTGACACGCACGCGCATATACACACCCCAGTGGTTGAAATGCATCGCGTGGACGACACCTGCAAATGGAAAGGCCAGTAAGAACCACACGCAACATACAATCGCGGAGCGCAACAAACGTTCCAACCCACCGCCGCGCGCCTCCACGTACGTCCTGTTCGGAAGGTCGGCCGTGTCGTAAACAAGGCCCGACGCGATCGCATACGTCGTTCCCCCGCCCACGGGTGCCTTAGGGCCAAAATAAGAGACGGGTGGGTCGAACTGGTGCACGCTTCCCCCGATGCCAACGGCAAAGGTGGGATAGTGACTGGCGCGCGAGGGCTCGTCAATGTGCACCTCCATCGCCGGACCGACATCGACGGGAGGCAGCCAGGATTTGGCCTGACAACAATTGGGGGGAAATGGAGATTTCGTGAACGTGGAAGACAAGGTTATTTGCGAGTGATCGTGTGACGAAGGTGTGCAGAGGCTCCAGCGCAAGGGCGGAAAAGAGGTTGTTGCCGCCCACCTTCGCAATGTACCCTGTCTCCCTTGTGTGGAGTCCGCTCGTTTCGGGATTTGCGTTCGGATAGCGCGCACGCACAGCGCGCCGTCCGTTGACGAACAGCGTGTCGAAGGGACCGCACCCAGTCGCCGACACTGCGACGCACACACACGAGAGTGAGCTCACAGGAAAAAAGAGAGCGCCACAGGGGAATTGACGATAGGACGCCCCTGTAGACGAGAGGCCTTTTTAAAAACGCGCGCAATCCGACCCCACACCCACCATTCGCGGCGTAGATGACCCCACCGCCCGGCAGCGGAACCGGCGGCGCAACGCGCGTCCACGACAGGCCCGTGAGTGGGCACCCGGCAGACAGCACTGGCTCTTCGTCGCCGAATGCGCCGATGTCCAAGAAGCTGTCCTCCGGTTCGATGACGATCTCACGCAGCACAGTGTACAGGCCACCGCGCAGCACAATTTGAATCGTCGTGCCCTCCGGCAGTGTCGGTCGCAGGGCGCGCGATTGACCCAGCGCAAACTCTATCGACTTGAACGGCGCGTTCACAGTGCCCCCGCCGACAGCGTCTCGCCCGTGCGCGGCGTCGACATAGAGGGTGACCCCAACGCTGTGGTGCGAGTTGGCGTAATACCCTTTGGCGGCCGAGAGCACCTCCGCGCGCGAAGAGACGTCGTCCGGACGCGGAAGGTTGCACGGCGCAACGCCGAGCTGAAGGGCGTCAAAAACAGAGACGAGGGAGCCCCTCTCGGGAAGTATTTTGCGCGCGTAGTCGTACGCAGCCTGTTTCAATCCGCAGTCGACGTGGGCGTCGACGTCGGTGGGGCTGGGAGAGTGAGCGGTATTCAGCGAAAGTATCGTTACACGCCAAGCTTAGGGAAATACAATGAGCACAATAAGAACCGGCGTAGCTTCCGACAAAAAAGCAGAAGAGACGTGCGTGTACGTCTGATTGAAGAAACAAACGAAGTAACACAAATAATAACCCAATCTCAGCTACGCATAGTGAAATCTCACCGAATCAGGTCAATAAATGCGCCCACACCCTTGCCATGGCCACTCTCACGCAGTGGTCCTCGGTGCAATGCATCCCGGGGCGTTGTCGCCACTGCGGCGGCAAACAGCAGCGCGAGGACGACGAGGGCCCTCATGGAAGCGGACGCCCGGCCTCAGGCGCACACGACATTGACGCAAAGAGAAAATAATGAATCGGAAGAGAGTTACGGACTGCAAAACTGGGAACAATATGCAGGCTCGTATGGCCAGTTTTGAGCTGGATGATGGCGTCGTGTGTGTGTTGCGTGGTGTGTGTGTGTGGTGTGCTCTCACCTTCGGCGGAAAAATACGTCATCAGTATCGTAACATTTGTTACGACGAATACCAGATCACGTGACCGAATTCATTTATTATTACGCAACGAGCAGAGCCATAGTGAAGTCATAGTGAGCGGCATTTATTTCGAAACTGTGTAGGTAACTCTCACCCTATCTTGCACATAGTTACAAATGTGGCTTGTTTGTGTCCGGGCAATTTGCTCTCGACAACCTATGCAATACCCCCCTTCACACCAAGGCACTCACGCGCACACGCACACGCACGCACTTACCTCACTGACACGCACACGCACACTCACTTCCAAGTGTCTGCTTCTTTACTCATACTTATGTGTGTTGGTTGTATCAATACTTTGTTTTGCACGCGTGTAGTTTTCCAAAAGGAGTGTTAAATCTTAACCTCCCCATCTCAGGAGGAGGGTGTGCCTCGCATATTCAAATTTGCGTTGATACAAAGAATCGGCGAGCATGTCGCGACTTCCGTTTGTTGTTGCGGCCCTCGTGCTTGCGCTGGCTTCGTCCGTGTGCGCCCTTCCTCTTGACCGCGACAGGTTGGGGTTTGTCACTTTTGGTTGCTTGTAAAGGACTTCATGTGCACTTCTTGCGCATCTTTTCGCTTATTGTGCGGTGTCAAAAATTTTAGTCGCTCATGCCACGCCTATGTGTGCCGTTGGATATAATAACGACCCAAAGTATTCGGTTGATTGATAGGATGTGGCATCGCAAGTATCGATTTTCATTGTACGCTGTATTGAAGTTTCTCCATCGCCTCAAAACAAACACAGCTATCTCCAAGAGCGTGCCGAGCTGTTGCGTGCGGAGGAAATGATGCGCTCGTACAATGCCGTCTCGCTCTCCGACCGCGAGCAGCAGGCCAACGACGTGCTCATGGCACTCAAGGTGCGCACTTCGTTCAGTGGCTCTTGCTGCTTAACTTGACGTAGGCCCTGCTTGCACGCGACCACACTTCCATACGCGAGTGTTAAGGGAAAGGAATGCGCTGTTACTGAATTGATCGCTCACATCATTGTTTGCTGGCTGCAGCGTGACGAGCTGGCTTACTACGAGCCGCGCGACGATTTCCCTCCCTCGGTGCACTTTTTCCAAGCGCGCGAGAGCATTGAGGCGAGCGCCGTCTTCAAGGTTATCCGCCAGGTGTGTTTGTGCCTCCCCGTTCTTTCGTTCGTTCCGAGTATATAGGCGCAGCGTGCGTTTGCAGTATGTTCTCCGCAAACACAAGGCATGGGTGAGAGATGGAGAGACTACGCACAAGAGCGCTGAGCGTAATCGTGTCGCAGATGCCGAAGGGTGGCCTCCTCCACGTGCATGCCGACTCGATGGTCGATCCCACGTGGGTTGTGGCCACTGCCACCTACATGGAAGGTGCGTTCTCGCTGAACATGTACCCTGAACGCGCGTGCGTCTGTGGGTGTCTTCTGGTCTACCAGCTCACACGCGCACGCCGATATATTTTGGGTGCATGCTTTCGTGCCTCCTCGGTTCGATAATCGTGAGAACCGCAAATCACCAACGCGATTTTTCTGACGCACAATACCTTTTTTCGCCACAGGGTGCTCCATCTGCCGCCTGAACGGCTCTGTTTTCTTCCGCTTTTTCCCTGACAAGACTGTCAAGGACCCCACCGATCGCTCGGCGCCCATGGAGTGCAAGTGGTCTTCCGTGGCGGAGGAGCGCGCCGCTGCCGCCAGCGTGGCCGAGTACGACGACTACCTGCGTCGCTCGCTGACGCTGGTGACGGAGAAGCCGGACGAGGCGTACCCGACGCAGTCTGTTGTGTGGGAGCGCTTTGACGGCGCGATTATTGGCGCGGACGGCCTGATCAACTACCGCCCCTTCTTTGAAATGTACTATGCCAAGGCGCTCGGGGACCTCGCCGAGGACAATGTCCAGTGAGTGCGCCCTGTGTCTGCGGGCACTCGCACTGAATGTGCAACGCACATGCACACGCACATGTGCACTTGCTTTGCGTGCATGTTCCGCCGTTGGGCACGGGGCTGACTCTGTCTGCCCTTTTCCCCAGGTACGTTGAGCTGCGCACTGTCCTCGCGTCCGTGTACGAAGCCGACGGCACGCTTTACGACCGCGCGACCGTGCTCGGTTTCCTCGAGAAGGCTGTCGCTGCGGCCGTTGCGGCGTCGAACGGACGCTTGGCGGGCGGAAAGGCCATCTTCTGTGGCATTCGCGCGATGGACGCGGACGTCGTGGCGGCGCAGATGGACGCGGCGATTGATCTCGCCATCCAGTACCCCAAATTCTTTGCCGGTTTCGACCTCGTGGGTCACGAGGACCCCGGCCACGCGCTCGTCTACTTTTTGGACACCTTTATTGAGAGCGCCAAGAAGCAGGAGGCTGCAGGCATCCGCCTCTCGTACTTCTGGCACGCGGGAGAAACCAACTGGGACGGTGCGTTGGCGTTGAATGTGATAATTCTGGCGCGGTGTTTGGGAATGTTATTTTTTGTCGTGTACTGCACGTACTTGAACGACCCGGTGTTGCCTGTCGCAGAAGCCGCTGTGGACGACAACCTGATTGACGCCGTCATGCTCAACACGTCGCGCATTGGCCACGGGTGAGTGTGCGTGCGTGCGGCGGGACAATTCATTTTGCGTGCATGTGCGTGCTTGCGTGTATCCGTGTGAGTCTTGCTCTGCGTTGCTTGCACAGCCACAAACCGTATTCTTACGTCCCCCTTTCCGGTGTGTTTCCTACAGCTTCGCCCTTGCGCACCACCCGCTCGTCCAGGACATTGTCGTGGACCGCCAAATCGCCATCGAAATTTGCCCCATTTCCAATCAAGTGCTGGTGCGTGTAAACTCGTTTGTTGCGAGCACACTTTCGTTAACAACCCTGTAGCCTACTTGCATCTCTCCCATATTGTAACACTCTTCTGTTCTGACCGTTTCGCAGAAACTCGTCCCCGACCTGCGCTCGCACCCGGCTGCCCTCTACCTCGATCGCGGCGTCCCCGTGACGATCAGCAGCGATGATCCCGCGCTTTTTGGGTCCGTGGGGCTCTCGTACGACTTTTACGAGGCGTTCATGGGCTTTGGTGGCGGCCGACTTGACATGCGCGCCCTCAAGACGATGGCGATGAACTCTGTGATTGTAAGTGCCCGTGGTCTTAGCGCAGGTCTCTATTGTATGCACGATTGCCGTGCTGTTGACGGAGCTCGTGGATTGTACTACGAAACTGGTCTTCTTCCCCTTATTCATGCGCTACTGCTTTTCTCTCTCTGTCTGAGTGAGTCGAGTCTATGAGTCAAGCTGATCCCGCATCTCTTTTGTTCTTTCCATGTGAGCAGCACAGCGCCATGTCCTCTGGAGAGCGGGCAGCGGCGCTCGCGGATTTCACGGCGCGCTGGGCCGAGTTCGTTGACTGGGTCATTGCGAGCAAGCCTTGAGCGTAGGCTCGACTTCAAACTGTGTTGAGCACGAACCGATCTGTGTTGCGTATGTATTTTCGCGTTTCCTTATGCAGTTGCTCCCCTTTTAAAGAATGCGGCTCGGTTTGGACCGTTTGCTGCAACCCACTTTTAGCAATCTACGGCGTCATTCAGAACAGATAGGCATAGGCAGTTGTTTGACACAGACCCGCTTATTAAATTTACAATTGCCTCGGGGAGTTGAATAATAGCTCCGGGGAAAAAAAAATGACGCCACATGTGTGAGTCACTAAGTGACAGATGACGGCAACCCTCGGAAAACACAAATGGGCCACAGAGACGTTCCACATGGCAAACGATCGACGGGAGGGCCCTGACGCGGCTCTACTGAGTAACGTTAGATGCACTCTCGTTCCGCACGCGCGCCCGTGCGAGTAATACGATAAAAATGTATGAAATGGTCACTGACTATGTCAAACGATTCTCGCACGTGACTCGAGGAGTTAGGGAGGATAGAAGGAGCAGGCTCGTGATTTCTCGGGAAGTAACCTGAGAAGATGTCGCCCGGCTCCTTCCTTCCGCACGCGCGCCCGTGTGAGCAATACACCGTAAAAGTGCATGAATTGCTTCGACAGGTCACTCATGTCAACGATTCGATTCTCGCACGTGACCGAGGAAGCCGAGGGAGATGAAGGAGCACGCGACCTCTTCTCGTGATTTCTTGGGGAAGTAACTGTCGGCTCCTTCCTTCCGCACGCGCCGGCGCCCGTGTGAGTAATACACCGTAAAAGTGCATGAATTGCTTCGACAGGTCACTCATGTCAACGATTCGATTCTCGCACGTGACTCGAGGAGTTAGGGAGTTTGAAGGAGCACACGCGACCTCTTCTTGTGATTTCTTGGGGAAGTAACGTGAGATGATGTCGGCTCCTTCCTTCCGCACGCGCCGGCGCCCGTGTGAGTAATACCCGGTAGGAGTAACCTGTAGAAACACACAATAAGACGTGTATGAGTCATACATTTTTCATACAGTCAGCGGAATAATTTAATCTCGATTAATTTTTAGTTTCGATCGCACCCACAATGGGAAAGTGACAGTTGGTTACCGATCCACCCGGACACGGTTCCGCCAGGCGCACGCGGGAGCCAATGGACATTGCACAGTGAAACAAATGATCGATTAGCAGTCGCAATTAAAATTTTTATTTTGTATGGAAAATGTATTGCGCGTCAATTTATTCGACACGCTTAGCACTGATTTTTGGCACATTCGCCGTGCATGTGTGATGGATTGGATTGCCCCGTCGGGCCTTGCGATGCGCACGCTGGTTCCGAATGGGCCCAAGGGGGTCCCTAAATGGGGATGGAGCATCACCGCCTTCCCTCCAGAGAACACCACCGAACCAAACCGACGTTTTGCTGAAAGCACGCGCCTCGTCCTTGCTCCTTGTATACGCCACCCCCTTCGCGCGCCGCGTTGCAATGCCGCCAGCGGTCGCGTGAGAGGGAATCAGATGCCGCGTGGATGAAGAGAGCACCTTCTTCCCCGTAAATCGCCGAAGCAAACGGGACAGTTGTAAATGACCGTGCGGGGGGACGGCGCGATTCAGGACGACTGAGGCATGATGGAACCCCCATCATTGCGCGACGACGGTCGCGGAGCGTGCCTGTCTCTTTTCGACGTGCCCCTCGTGTGTCTTCCGTGGGTGGAGTCGGCCGCCGACAAGCACATTCTCGCCCTCCTCGTCACCGTCGCCGTCGGTGTGCTCTTGGCGGTGCGATTTTGCCACGTTATCTTCGACGTGGATGCCCCTTCTTTAGAGGTCGGGAGGATACGCGAGTTCTCCATCGTCACGCTCAATTCGAGCGCGAGGATCGTCAGCTTCAATGCGGGCTCGGAGATTTTGTATGGCAGGAGTGCCGAGATGGTGATCGGTCGCCAGGCGAACGTCCTCTACGACATGGACGACTACGACGCCATGGAGATGGCGGCCGCCGACTTCGACACGGCGCGGCGGACGGGCTCCGTCGAGCGCATACTCAAGGTGCGGAAGAGGCGTTCGTCGTCAGTGAGCAACAGCGGCGCCCCAAGTGACAGCAGGTCGAGCTCAACGTCGTCCAGGACCGGCGAAGTTGCGGACGCGCGCAGATACGTCTTTGCGAATGTGATCATCACGGCACATCGCGGGGGTCAGGGGGGCTTCACGCTCGTCGGTTGGGACATATCGCGCCACGTGGAGGCGGAGGAGGCGCTGCGGCAGAGCGAAGAGCGGTTCAGGCTGCTCGTGGGAAGCGTCAAGGTGCGTGTTAAGGGTTATTGTGTCTTGTCATTGAGCTCAAGTTGCTGCAACGCGGAGGCGCCACTCTCGCCGGATCTTCTCACTCTGCAATCGCTCGTGTTGTGTGTTCGCCCCTCTTTCGCTTGCAGGATTACGCCATCTTCATGCTGGACGTGGATGGCAACATCGTGAGCTGGAACGCGGGCGCGCAGAACATCAAGCAGTACAAGGCGGACGAGATCGTCGGCCGCAACTTCCGCACGTTCTATCCGCAGTGCGACATCGACTCGGGCAAGCCCGAGATGGAGCTTCGCGAGGCCAAGCGCGTCGGCCGTTTCGAGGACTTCGGGTGGCGCTTGCGCAAGGACGGGACGCAGTTTTGGGCGAATGTCGTCATCACGGCCGTGCACAACGCCGCGGGCGAACTCTGCGGATTTGCGAAGGTGACGCGCGACATTACCGACCGAAAGCTACTTGAGGCCGCGATTATCGAAAAGGAGGCGGCGGAGTCGGCCGATCGCGCCAAGAGCCAGTTCCTCGCGATGATATCGCACGAGGTGTGTGCGTGTGTGTGTGCGTGTGTGTGTGAGTGTGTGTGTGTGAGTGTGTGTGAGTGTGAATGTGTGTATAGGTGTGTGTGTGTGTGTGTGTGTGTGTACTTGCGTCGCTGTTGCCTGGCATCGCTCGCAACTGCAGTTTAGCACGCAAGCTTTGTGCTGACATTCGACCTCCCGCCCATCCTTCGTGCGCAGATCCGCACGCCAATGTACGGCATAATCGGCTGCGCAGAGTTGCTGGCGAGTACGGCGCTCACGGACGAGCAAGCCGAGTACGTCAACACGATCACGAAGTGCGGCGACGGCCTCCTCCGCTTGATCAACGACGTCCTCGAGCTCAGCCGCGTCAACGCGCAGCAGATTGTCATCGAGAATGTCGCCATTGACGTCCCGACGATATGCAAGGAGGTCGTCTCTATTGTCGAGACGCAGGCGGCGTCGCGAGGCATCGAACTCGTTCTCTCCATTCCGCGCCGTCTTCCGTGCATCGTGAACGACCCCGCGCGGCTGAGGCAGGTGCTCGTGAACTTTGTCGGCAATGCCGTGAAGTTTGGCAATCGCCGCGTGGTCGTTTCCGCGACCGAAACGGCCGACGGAAAGGCCATTCGCGTCGAGGTGACCGATGACGGCATTGGGATCGCGCCCGAGGACCAGCAGAAGCTGTTCCACATGTTCTCGCAGGTGGATTCGTCGTCAACGCGCGCGTTCGGAGGGACTGGACTCGGCCTTGCGATATGCAAGCGCTTCACCGAACTCATGGGTGGCCGCATTGGCGTCATCAGCGACGTCGGGAAGGGCTCGACGTTCTGGATCGAACTCGCCCTCCCCCTCGACCGCTTCTTCTTCCCCTCCGAGTTCTATGCGGCCGTGTCCTCGTCCATCGCGCAGACGAAGGAGTCGCAGCGTGCGGCTGTGGGCGCGCCGAGCGAGCAGCCGGCGCCTGCAGCACCGGCGGCAGAGTTTGTGTTCAACCCCGTGCCCTTGGCGGGCGACAACACGCCTCAAGGAACTCCGCCAGTCACTCCGCGCTCGGGGGCGAGGGATGCGCAGCGCCCTGAAGTGGACGGCGTCGTCGAAGTGATGCGTTCGACGGAGGGACCGCGCGTACTCCTCGTGCAGGACCAGCGGTCGCGGGGGTCGCTCGTAGGCGCGAATCTGCTCGAACGGCTCGGTTGCGTCGTGTCCCGCGCACTGACGAGCAACGAGGCGGCGCGTATGGTGCAAGACGCCATGGAGCACGCCGTGGCATACGACGCCGCGCTGATCGACATTAGCAACGCCGACGGCGCCGCCGGTGAGTCGTCGAGCGTTGTGTTTTTGCGTCAACAATGGCCGAGTGTGTGCGAGAGTTGCGTGAGTTCAGAGTGTCAGTCCGTGTGTATATGCGGACACTTGGGTAAACTCGTGCGCTCCTTTGTTCCGCTGTGCAGAGGGCCTGCTGTCGGCGAGCGACGCGATTGCGAAGATGGCGTCGCTTCCCTTCGGTCGTCGGCCGACGCTTCTCGCCATGACGACGGGCAGCCCCACACCCGCCGATCGCGACCGGTGCCTGCAACTCGGCATGGACGACCTCATCTCCCGTCCGGTGACCATGGCGGAAGCGCGTTACGTGCTCTCTCAGCACATCCGCCTTCCCGCTGACAAGGCTACGGTTAGTAGATCCCCGTCGCCAACTGAGCAGCGGTGACGACTGGACCGCCGCACCGGGGCCGATTAAACTGAGATGTCGATTATCGCGCGCGCAGCAGCCCGGTGCTGCGAGGCCGCCAGTGGCTGGAAGGAGGAAGTTTGGGACGCCGCATCCCCGGCAATTGGTCCGTCAACCGCAGTCTTTGGTTGCGTCGTCCGGGACCGACTCGGATGCGAGCGACAACGGCAACGGCCGGGGCGTCCATCTTGTTAGGCGAGCGGCGGAGGGTCCTCCACGCGAGTCACCCTCACTTTCACGCGACTCACCCTCACATCCTCGCGACTCACCCGTGCGGATTCTGGGCGAGGGGGACGCGCCGAGGCGCGGTTGCAGGCCTTTGTGAAACGGCTTGATAAATTAATCGAACGTGTCCAGACGTGTCCAGACGGGTGGCGTAAACCGCGCTGGCTGCCATGCATGCCTTTTGTTAGAACAAAGGGCGTCCAAAAAAGAACTCGCGCACACGTCGGGACGCCGCACGCGGTATGCGAAATCGACCGCCTGTCGGACGTCAATTTGCACGTCGGCTGATCGTGTCGCGGCGGTTCAGGCGCCCCGTCGCCACGCAGACCCGCCTTTTGCTTTTTCACTTCAGCAGTTCGGGGGTTTGCGCTTTCTTCTTTGAACGCTTCTATGCATTTGCGAGACGGAGGCGTACGATCGGCGTCTCTAAGAGAATCGCGCGAGAGGAGGAGACCGTGCCCTTCGTGATGCTGTCGAGCGCACCGTCGCGGGGCCCATTTCCGGCCTATGCAAAGCTGTACGGCCCTGACTTCCAGCTGTACATGCGGACGCCGGCAGCCGGTCTCGTGGTCAGCGGTGGGGGTGGTCCAAACGCCAGCGAACACGGCCAGGTGGCGCTTGTTGCGCCGGGAGATCCCTCGTGCGATGAGCTCATCTGTTACAATTTTGGGACGGGAAAGTTTGACCTCGTGAGCAATGGCAAGGACGCCCTCGTTGCGGTGAACGGCAATGTGCTGATGCAGCCGCATGCCCCGTACCCGCTGGAGACAAAGTGAGTCGGGCGTGTGTTTGGGAATCTCGTATCGCCCCCTCGCATCCATTCTGGAGAACGCTGACCGTGCACGTCGTCGGCATCGCGCAGATCCCTCGTCCAGGTGCGCAACTGCAGCTTCTACTTTCTCCTCCCGGTCACTCCGCCGCCGTCACTCCGCGAGAGTCCGCCAACGATCCCCGCAAAGGCACTTGCACCCCTCCCAAGCGCCGCGCCAGACGTGCCAATCAAACAGCCGCCCTCACACCGTGACGACTCGGCGCTATCCGCACTCGCAGAAAGTGCACTCGCGACGCAGGACATAACGCAGCCGTCGTCGGCACCGAAACGCAGGCCGTCGAGTGGCGGAGCGGAGCGTGAAGCACACCCTCCCCGGAGACGTTTGTCGAGTGGGAACGCGCCACATTACATTGCCCCTCGACAGATGCCGGCGGGCGTGCAGGGCCAACGTGCACACGGGAGCGGCGGCCTCGTAAGCGCGGCGGCACTGTCGCAGCTACAGCAGGCGCAGGTGCAGGTGCAACGCGGGTTCGGCCCTTCGTTCGCCGCCGTGGCCACGACGCTCCCGGGAGTGCCGCCGTACATTACGAATCCGTCGGTGCGGCCGCCGTTCACGTTTGAGGAGCTCGCACACCATGCGTTTGTGCAGACGGGACGGCGGTGGATGTCTGTCGAGGACGTCGCGGAGACGGTTCGCCGAACGTACCCGTTCTACAGGGACGCCGATGCAATGTCGTGGGAGGCGAGTGTCAGAGCCATTTGCTGAGAGGGCTTCAGCGTGTGTGCGTGTGGTCCGGTCATGTGTGTGCGATATGCAGAGAATGGCTTAAGGACAGCGGGAAACTTTACGGTTCGAGAGATGTATGTGCGGCGGCTGCGCTGTCACGGTGGAGGTGGTCCAAAAGCGTGAACGTAGTCTCACCCTATTTCTCCACGCGCCCAATCCATCGACGCAGGTGCAGCTACGACTTGCGTTGACGGCGAGTCGCAGCTTCACGAAATGCGTAGGCCCGGGACCCAACAACGACCCCAAGTCGACGCGCACGCTTTACGCGGTGGCTGCGCTGCCGCCACCCGGGACGCCCTTCTTTGCGTATGTGCCGCCGACTCCGACAGCGCAGGCGGCTGTTCCGACGGCGCCGCCCGCGCCACCGCCTGGCGAGGGCGAGGGCAATAACGGCAACAACGGCGCGCAGAGAGACAGTGGCGCAGCCGCTGCTGCGTTGCAAATACCGACAGAAGCGGCGGCTGTGTAGTGTGAGTGGATGATGGAAATTGCACGTATGGTTCGTCGAACCGAGTGCCTGACTAAAATATGCAAGTGTGAGGCGGCAACAATACAGCACCACGCGCCTCCTAGCTCAAGAGCGTGACAAAGGGACGAAAAGCAAGTGGCGGACGCGAGTGTGACAGCAACCCAGTTCGGACCATGGCTTCGCGCATATAAAAAAAAGTTCTCTATATCACGACGGTAATTCCACGCACGCGCAACGCGCAGAACACGGCAGCGAACAAATGAGGGTGATAACGGACAGAGAGAGGCGCACGCACAAAGCCACGGACATGCGGATGTCGCCCGCAGGCCACGAGCAAGCACTACCCCACGCACGCACGCACGCACGCAAGAACACATCCCACAGACAATATCACCAAGGCATCACGATCGCCTCACTCAAAGCCTTGCGCCACACGAACCCGCCGTTTCCGCTTTCAGAGCAGGTTGTTGTTGCTGCCAGCGCGTGCGACAGCCGGCGGCGGTGGGCGTGGACGGGGCGGTCCCGGCTTCGGCGCAGCCACCGGTGCACTGCTCGTGCTCGCAGCAGGCGCTGACGACATGTGCACGGGTTCCAGAGGTGCCGAAAGAGACATTGGAACGCGGTCGTCGAGTGGGGAGGGCGAAGACGTCCCTGGGGCAGACGCAGCGGCTGCCGCTGCCATGGGTGTGGGCATGGCACCGGGCGGGCGAGGGCGCGGCTGGATCGGCGGCGGTGCGGCGGCGGATGGAGCTGCCGCGGGCGCATCGACCAGCTTGGCTTCCGCAGGGGGCGCTGCCTTCGGCGCGCGATTGGGTCGCGGTGGTGGTACGACGGCAGACTCGTGTGCGCTTCCCGTGCCGTTATCCACCGAGTCGCTGCGAGCAAAGTTGGGCGCCTGGTCGTCCGGCATAAGAACAGACTCGCGCTGAGCGGGTAGGGTGGGCGGTCGTCGGGGAACGGGAACGGGCGCCGCCGCCGGTGCGGCCGCCGCCCCAGCGTCCGCGTGAGGGACGGTGCCGACGGGTCGTTCGGTGGGTGGCGGCGGTGCCTTTCGCTTGGAGGCGGCGGGTGGTTCTTCGCCCTGAGAAAGGGTGGACGGAGGAGAACGATGAGACCAATGTGCAGTGTGCGTGACAATCGGACACATTCATGTGAACGGACAAATGATATGAAGCGGGCATTGCAAGCAGTCATGTGCGGATAAAGATAAACGAGGTAGCTACATGCTCTGCCGTCAAATATAGCCACCACGTGCACTGCTTACACACACACGCACCTTCTTCTTCGGAGGCGCCGACGTGTCCGGTCCAAACACCGCGTCGCAGTTCTGAATGAGGCACTCGACGACGGCCGACTGCGCGCCGCTCGCCATGAGCGAGTTCGGGTCGTCGTCGGGCGACCAGAGAAGGGTCGGCCCAAACACAATCGCGAGGTTGCTCGGGCGCATTTTGTTGACGTCGCTGTGCGAGGCAATCACGGCGAGGAAGCGAATAAGGTGGCGCAGAGTCGAAAAGTGGCCCGGCGGCAGCTGCTCCACGAGGGCCTTGACGGCCGCCAGTCGCTCGTCGCGCGTCTGCTGCCCCGCGGCAATCCACTGCGGGTACAACGCCATCGTGAGGAGCGGGTCCGGCAGCTGTCGAAAGTAGAGCTTGAGCACGCCCGACACGGCGTGGATGTCGTTGACGTAGTCCTCCGCGGACAAATCGACCTTGGGCTTCTCCGTGTTGTACGCGGCGCGGAGCTTTTTGATCCGGGCCGCGTTGCCAGAGAGGCGGAAGATGCCCTCTGCCTCGACGCCGGTGCGCGCAATCGCAGCGATGCACTCCTCCACAAGGAGGGGCACCTGCGTGCGTCGCGTGCGTGCGTGTGCGTCAGAACGTAAAGCGTACGAGTAGGGCGAGTGTGCGCGAATGTTCTTTGCTCTAAGGGTCCGTAACTGTAACAAGCAAATCGCAAAACCAGCACGTGTACGCACAAGACGGGCAGTGTAACAAGCGGACAAACGCACACAACAAACAAGCGCGCACCTGACGGCCGGTGCTGTCGAGGTGCTCCGTGAGCGCGCGCCCAAACACGACGGGGCTGCTTGCGCTCTCGCACTGCTGGCGCAGAGAGGCCACGATTTCCTTGAGGAATTCGCCGGCGGTTGCGTGGAAAACGGCCTGTGGACGCAGAGGAATGGGGACTCAGCAAGCAGCAGCGAAGGAGGCTCGTGGAGCCCAAAAGAGCCACCCGCACATACTCACCACATACACATGCACATTCATACAAAAGGTAGGGATCCCTCCCTCCTCTTTCCCCCAACTTCCTCACATACACACACACGCACGCACGCACACAAAGTTCCATGCCCGACAATTGCCGAGACGCACCTGCGCCGAGATAAACTCGACGAGCGGGAGCACGTACTGGGGCTCTGCGGCCATGAAGTCGCCCATGCGCGCCTCCGTCACCCCAAACCACTGCTCGTAGTCGTCCTTCGCCGCGTTGTACTCCTCCTCCGTCTGCTGGACCTTCTCGGGCTCCGTCGCGTTGACATACTTCTTCTTGGCAGACTCGAGCTCGCTCTTCGCCGCGGCAAGCTTCTTGCGGGCGTCGAGCACCTCCTTCACGTCGCGCTTCACAATCTCGTTCATCTTTTGGATGACCTTGGCGTCGACGTCCGTCTCGAAATCCGCCGTGATCTCGGAGAGAAGCGTCTGCGCGTTCGCGATGATACCCAGCACAGAGCCCAGCAGGCACTCGTCGCCGATCGCAGACGCGTCCTCGTGCATCGTGTTGGCGAGGCGAGAGATGGGAAGCTTCTTGAGGCGCTTCTCGCGGTCCAGCTTGGTGCCGCCCGTAAGGTAGTGCTCCATCATCTGCGTGGGACAGCAACGCGCGAGTGTGAGTGCGTGTGTGTGAGTGCGTGCGTGTGCGCGCGAGTGTGTGCATAAGTGTGTGACGAGCGGGTAAGAGCAGGAAAGCGAGAGGTATGCGTTTCCAAAAAGCACGCCCTGCGCCCCGTGTTCGACTAATCTGATCAATATTGAGCTCGACACGCCCTTCTCGGACAGCACAGCCATGGTGTGGAGAGTGCAATGGCGCGACAAGCGGTACGAGCGCTCGTGCCGGAGGACATGGAGCAGCCTCGCGCACGTCTGCGCCAACGCGGCCGCCTCGGCGCTCGAAAGGTACGGCAGAATGTCGCAGACAACCGTCTCCGCAGGGAGCGTGTCTATGTTCGGGGTGGCAGAGGCTTCCAACGACGCCATGTGCAAATGTACGTCGATGGACAACGACGGGGCGAATAGCAGCGAGGGGCGGCGACGCACCTTGAGAAAGTGCTCAAACGCGGTCTTTGTGCCGTTGACGCGCTCTTCGGCCTCTTGCATTTCAGGCGTCAGCTCCGAGTTCTTGTCGCCCGACCTGCGCGCGCAACACGTGCATGTTGGAGTTGGCACCCCAGGACAGAGACTCACAACACACTGCAACACACGTTGGCCATGAAGTGCCCCTGTGCATCCCGTGTCACCGCATAGAAGACATGCAACAGAGACGGAGACAAAGAGGGGAAGAGAGGGACACACGATAGAATGACACGGAAGACCACAGGGATGCGTTTGCGACCGGGCGCACTTGCGACTCACTTGAACTTTTCTTCGGCCATTTGCCGCACTTTTGTAATGCCCTTGTTGATGTTCGACTTGAAATTTGCCAGCGACTTCATTCTCGCGCCGCTTTCTCACGTCCCCGCCGCGGCGGAGAACGGTCCGAAGGGGAATGAGAGGTGGGGTTTGTTTGGCGTGCTACAGTGACAAGGATGCGATTTTGAAGAAATAAAGGCCAACCGAAATCCCAAAAAGATGCAAACGCAACGCACCCAACACGTTCTCGAGCGGCACTGTCTAACTCACTCTCATGTGTGTGTGTGAGAGAGAGAGAGAGAGAGAGAGAGAGAGAGAGAGAGAGAGAGAGAGAGAGAGAGAGAGAGAGAGAGAGAGGAGAGAGAGAGAGTGTGTGTGTGTGTGTGAGTGTGTGTGTATTGCCCGCATGTGGACAACTGCTGTTTGTGGTCCCGACCCCTCACGTGACCAATGCATGCACGTAAAGGGTGAGGGTTCCAACCGGCTCTGTTGTGTTACATCTAGGGTGGATGTTACACGCAAACCTTTGTATGGAAGAAATGTATGGCGTATGGTGAGGGTTAGCCGTGTTTGACACTCGGGTGGAGTATAAGGTGAGGGTCAACGTGGCCGCTATTTTACTGGCATGTTGCGCAATCGCGAAACCGAGAGACGCTTTAAAGACGCAGCGCTGACGAGCTCTTTTTAATGCTATTTGCGCATGCGTATTCGTGTGTGTGTATGTGTTTCTACATGCACATAGGGCGAGAGTGTGTGTGTTTGTGTTTCATGCACATAGTGTGAGTGTGTATTGTTGTTTTTAAAAATGTCGGCTGCGGGTCCCCCACCGCCGCCGCCGGTGGCTCCGCCCGTGTCCACGAGGCGCCTGTCGAAAGATGCCAAGCCCGGAGAACCGCCGGTCGATCTCTTTGCAGAGCTCAAGTTGAAACAGCCCGAGGTGGGCAGTGGGTTGCACCGTTTGGGTGTGCGCGTGTGCGTGGCTTTGATGGCACCCGGGGCTTGCCGAGGTGGGCAGTGGGTTGCACCGTTTGGGTGTGTGCATGTGCGTGGCTTTGATGGCACCCGGGGCTTGCGAATGTGCATGCTGTGCCATTCCTTCTGTGTCGGCGCTCGTTGAAGCCCTGCGCCCTTTCGAGGTCAATGAACGCGCCGTCCCTTTGCTGCGCAGAGAGAGGAAGATGAGGAACCCATCGCGCCGTTGAAAGACGCCGCAGAGCCGACGGGCATCATCACGCAGGAGATCGCGCGTTCGTTTGCGCCTGCGGGTGGCTTGCCGAAAGTACAATGTCCTCGGTGCCACGCCATGGTCCTCACTGTCATGGAAGAGGTACGTGTGTGTGTGTGTGTGTGTGTGTGTGCGTGAGCGAGAGTGAGTGTGTGTGTACATTTGTGTGTACGTGTGCGTGTGTGTGTATGTGCGCGCGCGCGTGTGTGTACGTGTGTATGCGTGTGTGTGTATGTGTGTGTGCGTGCCTCTGCGTCTGCGTACGCGCATGTGCGTGTGCGTGTGTGTGTACGCGGATGTGCGTGTGTGCGCGTGTGTGCTTGTGGGCATGTGTGCGTATGTGTTCGTACGAATGTCAATGTCATGCCTGCGCCCATGCGTGTGCGTGCGAGTGAGTCCCCATTCCTGCTCCAAGACCCCCCATGCACTCACCTGACGGCGATGTCGTGCGCGGCGACGAGCGCGTCCACCTGCGCTTCGTTGTGCACGTCCACTTCAACAGCCGCAGTGTTCGGCCGCCCGCGCGTGAGTGCCTCCGCCGTCTCCTTCCGACGGCTCGCTGTCGTTGGAAGTGAGGAGTGGGAGCATAAGCCACTGGCGAAAGGCGACAGTTGCTGTCGCAGCACTATTGCTGTGGCGTAACATCGACCCACCGATTGTGACAAAGTTTTCGGGACGGCGCAGCACATACTCCACGAAGGGAGGCGCGACATAGCCGGCGCCAAAGAGGAGGATCTTCCTGCAGCGGCGGGAGAGTTGGATTGTCAGCGGACTAAAAGCAGCACAGCCCAACCCACGCACTGTATGGCACTTGCCGCGCCACATCACCCACGCACAACACACACGTGCCACATATGCGCGCACCAACTCACTTCATTCTTAAACGTGGGTACCGAAGCTGAAACCGAGCGCGGAGAGCGTTCACTTGCAAGCGCGCTCCAAGCGCATCTTCACCCGTTTTGAGCAGTATCAGCTGAGTCCTTCCCACACGTGACCGATTAAACCGTCGCGTTACGTCACCAACTTTCTATGTGTAACGTGTGTTTTTTTCGGCACACGTTCTGTATTTTTTGGTCGCGTTTGCCCGCTGTATTTTCATGCCGAGCTCTTAATGAAGCGAGTTCCCTTCGGGTACACGTCTTCCACGGTGAGCGTGGGTACGTTGTCGAGCGTTACGCCGTCGATGGCATCCGTCGCCACGAGCATCTTCTCATAAAGCTGCAGCGGCAAACGAATCAGAACGTGCACGCTCCTCCTACAATCCCCACGCACACACGTACATGCGCGCACACACTTCAAGCAAACTGCAGTTGCCAAGTGATCAAACGTGCGCACACGCCCCTCCTCCTAAAAACCACGCACGCACGCACGCACGCACGCACGCACGCACGCACGCACGCACGCACACATGCACGCACACATGCCGACATTACATGCACGCACACACGCACATACATGCGCGCACACACTTCACGCACCTGCAGCTGCTCAATAAAATACGGAATTGGCGACACAATCGACCGGCGGTGCTTGACGTAATCGAACGCGCGCCGCAGCGACCACCGCTGCGAGCGCATGCAATAGGCGATAACAACGGCGCCGGAGCGCGACATCCCCGCAACGCAGTGAACGAGAATGTTTCCGACGAGGCGCGACTCCTCGATGAGGTCGAAAGCGCGGTCGAAAATGGGAAAAATGTCCTGGTCACAACAAGAAAAAGTAAAGTAAGCTTAGAAAGGCCATACAAGGCGATATTGTGCGCTACAGGAAACCACAGAATATGATATACAGGCACACACAATGCACGAACGCACACACGCACACGCACATACACACACACACACACACACACACACACACGCACGCACGCACGCACGCACGCACACATGCACACACGCACGCACACACACACGCGCGCGCACACGCACAATGCACGAACCACACACACACATGCACCTCGCCCGATTTGTCCTTGATCTTCAGGCTGTAGTACGTCAACATGCGCGGGAGATCTGCCACCGAGGCATCGCCCTCTCGCCCGGGACACCCGTCCACGCCATTTGTGCACGTGCACGCTCCCTGCTCCACAATAATACGAACGGGTGAGTGACGTACATAAACTACACAGGCGCCTGCACACACGCGCGACAGCATGAGTGAATCACATACAAGCATGAGGCCGTCCTCGCACGTCAGGAATGTGAAGGGAGAGAGGATGTGCGCGGCCCACCCGACAGAATTCAAACACGTTGGGCACTTCTTCGGCGACGTTGATGATCGTCTTGACGCCCGTGCGCACCGTCAGTTCCTTCTTGTTGTGTGCATTGCGCATGCCGCCGAGAAAGAGATAGGGAAAGATCTCCGACGAGTGCGAGTTGCGGTGCTCCTATCACGCGACAGCACGCAGAAGCACAGGCGACAGTGTCAGTGTTTGCGAACTCAGCCAGCGACACACTACAATGTTTCCCCTCTCTATCAATTCTTCCATCCAACATCAACAATCGGTCCTTGCACTAATACACACGCACACACGCACACACACACACGCACACACACACACACACACACACGCACACACACACACACACACACACACACACACACACACACACACACACACGCACACACACACACAC
>CALSCQ010001684.1:0-13836 GCA_943704525.1 Pigoraptor vietnamica | reverse complement strand
ATAGCCGCAGCGACGACAGGGGCGAGAAATGAAAAAAAAAAAAAAATAGAGACACTCGAAGGAGTCGAGAGTACCACTGAGGGAGCAACGCACACACCACGAAATCACCTCACACGCGCGCGCGCACACACACAGTCGCACCGCGACACGACACGCCTGCCTCACACTCGCATAATGCCGGCCGACACCCATTGCTTCCCCGTGCAGAGCGAGTCGCACGCAACGCGGAGGTCATTGAGCGCCGCATCAATGTTGCCGTTCACGACGACGGCGTCAAACACGCCGCCGAACGAGCTCTCGATCATCTCAGCGTGCGTCACGAGGTCCTTGAGGGCCGACTCCTTCATCTCCTTGCGCGTTTTCTTAAGCACGTCCATCGACGGGGGCTTGATGAAGATGATCGCAAACCCAACGTCGCTGTTACAGATGGGGACGACAGAGCTCGGGTGGACGTCGAGCACGCAGATGCGCCGCGTCTCGGACATTTGCCTGACAGTCTCGAACGTCGTGCCGTAGAGGTTTCCGTTGTATTCGCCGTGTTCGATGAACTTGCCCTGCGAGAGAACAAGAGGCGACGGGGAATGGGGTCGGGGAGAGATGAGCGAGATGCGAGAGGGGCAAAAAAAGGGGGAGAGTAGTGCAGAGTGTGCATGTGACTGGGAGAGACTCACCGCAGCAACGTCCCTTTGCATCTCCTCACGAGACACAAAAAAGTACTCGCGCCCGTTGGCCTCGCCCTCGCGCATTGCACGGCTTGTGTCTGCGAAAGTGCCATCGCGCTGAGCACACCAGTCCCAGTGTCCCAAACACAGATACACACACAGACACCCAGAGACAAAAGGCACACGCACGCGCACACACACCAGACACACGCACACACACACGCACACACACACACCAGCCAAACACGCACACTACGCACAGACACAGACGCCCTCTCATAGGCTACAGCAAGCTTCTAAAGCAAAGGCACGATTACATGCGGAATTGTTGGGTCAACACTCACGAGGCACAGGAGTGACAAACTTGGCCCCCGGTCCCTCGAGCAGGCGCCGGCAGAGTGTGTTCCTGCCGACGCCCGTGGGACCGCAGAGGACGACGGGGCGCATGGACGCGCCGAGGAAGTCGCGTTGCACGACGCGCTCGTAGATGAGAGGGCCCACGAGCACGAAGATCGAGCTGCCCGTGCGCTGGGCTGCGCGGCGAGGGAAGCGAGGAGTGGAGAGATGAAAGGACAGTTTAGCACGGTAAAAGTGCAAACAACGCAGACATAAGAAGAGCTCAATCGCAAACACGCAGAGACACACACACACACACACCAGACGCAGACAGCACGGAAATGCATGTCATGCACACGCACGCACGCACGCCGCAACACCCGCTTTGCTTCATGGCCTTGTTCACCGATTTGCGGCGAATTGAAAGGCGGTCCACAAACGACTTTCGCTTCTCCTTCTTCGCGGCGGCACTGCGACGAAAATAGACACGAGTCAGCACATCGGACAATACGAAAGCTCGCAGTAGGGATATGCAGACAGTCTGAACTAGCACACCGCGCACAGCGCAACTCGTACGACGTGCTCAGAACGGACATGCTGAGCTACCACGCAACTCGCAACTCGCGCGCAACAGTACGCACTCGCGCACGCACTTATTTTGGCTGGCCTCACTGAGCTGCAGCGCACGCTGCCTCCTGTCCTCCAGCGAAAGGCTCGGCGCAATTCCGACCGCTTCCGAGCCTTCCTTGCGCACCTGAGAAAGCGCCGCAGCGTGAGATTGAGTGCAAGAAACAAAACGAAAGGAAAGAGGAAAGAAAAAAAAATGAGAAGGAAAAAAAAAGGATAGATAGGAAGAAAGGACGGAGACTCAAGCAAGTAGGCGCGAAGAATCGAACCGCGATGATCGGCATTCATCCGACCTGACATCCGCGCACCTGCCACCAGTACTGGTCGCGCGTGTTGAGCACGTGCAGGATGTCACCGCGGTGAAAGCGAATGCCGGCCTCCTTGCATGGAATGAGGTCGTCGGAGGACGGGTCGTAGTCGAACAGCGCGCGCACGAAGAAGGGCTGCAGGGGGACATTGGGCGCCAAAGCATGAGAGACAATGCACATCGGCCTAGCCGCAAACATACCGTGGACTTCGGCATCCACTCATCAACCTACACACACACACACACACACGCACATGCACATGCACCCACACCCACTCACACACACACACACAACGCGTAAACAGATCGCATCGCACACGCACCGCCTCGCCCGTGTCCTCCAGGTCGCCGTTGACGACCCCCTTTCGCCTGATCTTGAAGTGGACGGGGCCACGCCCGCTCTTCCGCACCGCAGCCACAATGTCGTCCGGCTTCATGCGCGACGTCGACAGTCCGTTCACTTCGAGCACCTGCGCAACGACGCACGCACACACAACACGTTGGTAGACGTTCTAATGCCTCACGGAACGCAAACTACGAATTCGGCGCCTAAAAATTGCACCAAACGTCCAAAGCGATGAAATATCCATCCCTCTGCCATGCCCTTCCCAGACTGTTCGAAACAAGCAACGCACGCGAACCCGCAAAGCGAGGCACGGCATGCACCTCGTCATCGACGTGAAGCTGCTTGCTGCGCTGCGCGACACTCCCGTGGATGATACGCGCCACGACGACCTTGCCGTCCCTCTCCATAATGGTCGCGCCGAGCGGGGCATCACCCTTATCTATCTGCACCTCCAGCACCTGCTCGCCTGAGACACCCGCAGCCGCCGACGCAGGCGCAGCTGCGGCAATGGAGTCGCGTCATCGTTCAGCGCGCCACACGCAGACACAGACAAACAGTCACATACACACACACGCACGCACGCCCACGCCCACACACACACACATGCGCGCGCGCGCACACACACACACACACGCACGCACACGCCCACACACACACGCACACACACACACACACACACACACGCACGCACGCACACACGCACGCACGCACGCACGCACGCACGCACGCACGCACACACACACGCAGGTGACAATACACAAGCACAGAAAAAAAGACAGTCCCACGCACCTGTGCGGGTGTCCAGCGATATCTGCGACGCCAAGCGGTCGTGCACCGACACAGCGAGGGTGATCAGCGGGCTCTCCAGAATCGCGCGCAACTCGGCGGCCTTCGCGGCATCCTCGCCCGAAAACTGTCCCAGCAACGAAGCAACCTCGTTCAGCACGGCCGCACCGCCCATCGTCGTCGGGCGCGAATTCGTGGGAAGCAGCTGCACGGCCCGCACAGCCGCCTTCACGTCCGGTCGCGACAGAAACTCGCGTGTGGCAGTTGCATCGGCGCCCCCTCGCGACGCGAGCAGGTCGATGACCTGGTCAACGTCTGTTGTGTACGATGGCTGAGAGTGAGACCACAGCCTGCTAAACACACACAAGCCACTCATGGTACTGGTCGTTTACACATTCACACATTCGCAGGCATACACGCAAGCGCTCGAGACAAATAAATACCTGTCGCCGCCATCATTTCGCGTGGCGCCCCTCACGAGCGCCGGGTTCGACTGACTCGGCGCACCACAAAAACGGCGGGCAACGCCCCGCACACCGCCGAAAAAAGTCCCGCGACAATCACAGGCGACAGGATGCACCGGGAGCCCTCGGTGCGAAAACTCGTGAGAACGCACTGTTTTTGGCACAAAAGTGGCTTTCTGTCTCTTCTCTCTCTCTCTCTCTCGCGTTGTTGTACTCGGCTGTGTTGGTGTCTCTGTGTGCGTACTCATCCGGAGAAATTAATTTGATCGGCCTCTATTTTCCGATTGTTTTGCGTGTTCTTCACGTCTTGGGTGCCCGCACACAATGGTGGTCACGTGAGGTGCCGGTCCCGTGCACTTGTACTTGTATTTCCGTCCCACTCACTATGGGCAATGTTTTGCGTCAGCCGTTTATCCGTCGTCGAAGCGCAGAAAAACGGATAGGCACACAGCACCACGGCGTACGTTGAGGGTGTTATTGGGGGAGTGTCACCGTATTGAAGGCGAATATGCGGTACAACGGGCTCGCTAACAGAGAGAAAGGCTGAGTCAGCCGGTCTAGTCGCGTCCGGTAACACTTACCATGGATGTCACGTAGAGCGGAAATTCTGTACTGAAGGAGGTATGCATTGTATATTCAGTCGTTTTGTCTACTAATCGAGGGTTGCCGAGTCGGCTGAACTGCCCGTGTAGCCCATCGGCGGAGCGCAATATGGCTCAATTGTGCGTACTCTGCATACAATCTGCTGCTGTTGTCCTCAACCACAACACTCAATGTCGGCGTGCAGTTGCCGAGCTCTCCGACACTAGAGTGTGCTCTTTGAAAGAGAGTTGCGCTTGCCGGACGCAATGACTGATAGTCAGGTCATGCTGAAAAATGGCGCGAGGCCATTCCCCACACCCCGGATGCCACTCAGAGTAAATATACTAAATCTTCGTGTTTAGTAGGTATTGCAACATATTCTTATAATAAGTTGCTAGTTATTTTGGAGTTCAGTATTGATGGGCACCGCCTACGCCCGCGACAACAACCGTCATGGGTCGATGCCATGGAAATTTGACTTAATGATAAAAATTCAAAAATTTTGGACAGATTTCAAATCAGTTTGCCGGCTTAGTCCCAGAGAGTACGCAACATCTGTTTTCGGCGTCTTCGTTGTCCCTCTCTCTCTCTCTCTCTGGGACCATCCGTTCTCTCTAGCGCTGTGCATCGACCATCCGTGGCCGCATCCGTGTTCTCGTCGCTCTCCTTTCGCTTTCCTTCGGTCCCATCTGTCGCTTGTGCGCGTCGTTTGCGTCTCTGTAGCACACCATCCGAGCCTTCTTGTGTAGTCAGCTGTCCCTCCCCCGCAACTTGTACGTCCGTCATTTCACAGGTAAATTCGCTGGATATGATGTCGTGTGACGCTGTTATTGCGCATGCACTGTGCGTTTAAGTGATAGTTCGAAGTCTCTGCGACCCTTTGTTTGACGGGGTGTGCGTCGGGTGTGTGCTTCGCAGCTCTTTTAGTGGGGTCGTCGCCTTTGGCGCATCTCGCAAAGAAAATGTCGGACTCGAAGTACTTTACGACCACCAAGAAGGGTGAGTTGGAGGGCGGCGGAAGTGGGGCGGGGACTGTGTCGAGTGGATGCGGTCGATAGGGAGGGGTTGGAAGGCGTGAGAGACGTTTTCAGTACGCGGACAGTAGTGGATAATGGATGTGGATGTTTGGGCTTCAGACCAAACAAAGAGAGAGAGAGAAGTCGGTGCCTCTGAGACCGAATAAGTTTCAAACGTGTCGTATTGGCATGGCTTGCAATTTGGAGAGATGGGCATCTTCTCATTTTTTCCCTTTGCGTGGGTTCCTTTGTGCGCAGGTGAGATTTACGAGCTCAAGGCCGAGCTCAACAGCGACAAGAAGGACAAGAAGAAGGAGGCTGTCAAAAAGGTCATTGCCTCGATGACTGTCGGCAAGGACGTCTCGTCGCTCTTCCCCGACGTCGTCAACTGCATGCAGACGGACAACCTCGAGCTCAAGAAGCTGGTGTACCTCTACCTCATGAACTACGCCAAGAGCCAGCCCGACCTTGCCATTCTTGCCGTCAACACGTTCGTCAAGGTTTGTGGTGGCGCATTTTTGTCGCGTTGCAGTCGTTGCGTTGAATGTCGTCTATGGGGGATTGTGCGGACGACGCTTGAGCGTGCGAGCCCAACGGCGCGGATGCACTTTGCTGACTGTGTGCTGCTGCTGCGGTGTATGTAGGACTGCGTGAACCCGAACCCCCTCATTCGCGCCCTTGCCGTGCGCACGATGGGCTGCATCCGCGTCGACAAGATAACCGAGTACCTCTGCGACCCCCTCCGCAAGTGCCTGAAGGACGAGGACCCCTACGTCCGCAAGACGGCCGCCGTCTGCGTCGCCAAGCTGTACGACATTGACCCCGCCCTCACGAGCGCCCAGGGCTTCCTCGATGAGCTGCGCGACCTCCTCTCGGACTCGAACCCCATGGTGCGTGAGTGTGTTTGATGAGGCTGAAGGCTGTAGAGCTGCAGCGCGGACGACATGCACAGCATGTGAAAGGGTTATGTGCCGAGTTTTTATAGGGTCGATGAATGTAGAGAGTGCGCATGCGTGTACGACTTGCTGAATGGGCTGTTATGGGGCTGCGCAGGTCGTCGCCAACGCGGTCGCGTCCCTCTCGGAAATCAACGAGACGGCGTCGGCCAACGGCGAGCAGGTCTTCCTCGTCAACCAGGCCACGCTCAACAAGCTGCTCACCGCCCTCAACGAGTGCACCGAGTGAGTGTGCATCCTTCTGTCGTATGGGCCCAATTCAACGTCCTCTCGCGATGGCGTTTGAAGTGTAGTGCTCTGGACTGGCATGGAGACCATCGCGCTCACCCAATCTCTCCTTCTTCGCTGCAGGTGGGGCCAGGTCTTCATTCTCGACTCGCTGGCGCAGTACGTCCCCACGGACACGCGCGAGGCGCAGAGCATCTGCGAGCGTGTCACGCCCCGCCTGTCGCACGCCAACGCCGCCGTCGTCCTCAGCGCCGTCAAGGTGCTCATGCGTTACCTGGAGGTCATCGACGACCCGAACTTTGTCTCGACGATGTGCAAGAAGCTCGCCCCGCCCCTCGGTGCGTTGGCGCGTGCGGATTTCTTCGCACTGTGCGCGGCGGCACGCTTCTGATCTGTTCCGCGATGGAACGATTGAGTGTCTACGTCCTCTCGTTTATCTGTGCCTGCCTGCGCGTGTTACTGACGGACGGCCCCTTTCTTTCATTTGCAGTGACCCTCCTCTCGTCCGAGCCCGAGATCCAGTACGTCGCCCTGCGCAACATCAGCATTATCGTGCAGAAGCGCCCCGAGATTCTCAAGCAGGAGACGAAGGTGTTCTTTGTCAAGTACAACGACCCCATCTACGTCAAGCTTGAGAAGCTGGACATTATGATTCGCCTCGCCGCCGACCACAACATTGCCCAAGTCCTGGCTGAGCTCAAGGAGTGGGTATCTGCTGCGTGTGGATGGCACATGACAGTCGCGTTTGTATGTGACGAATTTGCGTGACGAGATGACAGTTGTTGTGTCGATGATGATGTTCGTAGCTCCATGTAACGTTACGTCTGCCCTCCCCAGGTACGCCACTGAGGTCGACGTTGACTTTGTGCGCAAGTCGGTGCGCGCCATTGGCCGCTGCGCCATTAAGATTGAATCTGCTGCCGAGCGCTGCATCCAGACGCTCCTCGAGCTCATTCAGACGAAGGTCAACTACGTCGTGCAGGAGGCCATTGTCGTGATCAAGGTGCGGACACATGTGTCCCAGCTATGCGCGGCCTCTCGTGTGCGCTCAATGCCTTATAGGACGTGTGTCACCACATTGTGTATGCCAGCCTTTGTTGAATGTGTGTTTGTGCGTGCAGGACATCTTCCGCAAGTACCCCAACCGCTACGAGACGATCATTGGAACGCTCTGCGAGAACCTCGACACGCTCGACGAGCCCGAGGCCAAGGCGTCGATCATCTGGATCATCGGAGAGTACGCCGAGCGCATCGAGAACGCCGACGAGCTCCTCTCGTCGTTCCTCGACAACTTCCAGGACGAGAACACGCAGGTCCAGCTGCAGCTCCTCACGGCGACGGTCAAGCTCTTCCTCAAGAGCCCCGCGAACACGCAGGAGCTCGTCCAGAAGGTGCTCCAGCTCGCCACGCAGGAGTCGGACAACCCCGACCTCCGCGACCGCGGCTACATTTACTGGCGCCTCCTCTCGACGGACCCCGCGGCTGCCAAGGTGCGTGCGCTGCTCTATTGCGCGACTCTATTCATGAGGATGGGAGAGGGCACTTCGGGTCTTACCTTGCTACTTACTGTCCCCTGAGAGCTTTTGTATCTTTGGTGTCGTAACTCTTTTCTCTGTCGCACCGCAGGCCGTCGTGCTGTCCGACAAGCCGCTCATTGCCGACGAGACGGACATGCTCGAGCGCTCGCTGCTCGACGAGCTGATTGGGCAGATCTCCACGCTCGCGTCGGTGTACCACAAGCCCCCCTCGACGTTTGTGGACGGCAAGACGCCCGGCCGCCGCCCGGCCTTCCAGCGCCCTGCGACCGCCGAGGGGTGCGTTGTGCTCTCGTTTTCGTTTTAATGTTCTCTCCCCACCTCTTCAAATCAAAATCATTCGTTACTGACGCCCGTTTCTTTCAACAGCGACAACGAGGATGAGCCCGAGACGAGCGCCGCCCAGGCCGCCGCTGCCATGCAGTCGCTCGGCCTTGGCTCGAACCTCCCCGTGGCCCCTGCCGCCGCCGCGCCCCAGCGCAGCCCCGACAACCTCCTCGACCTCGACATTATGGGCTTTGGCGCGCCTGCGCCCGCCCCTGTCGCGCAGCCGGGTTACGGCGCCGGCGCTTACGGCTTTGGCGGCGCGCCTGCCCCCGCCCCCGCCCCTCAGTCGCTCGATCCCCTTGATCTGCTCGGCGACATTCCCCCGCAGCGCACTGCTGCGCCGGTTGCCGCGGCCGGCCTTGCCGGGTTTGGTGCGGCGCCCGCTGCGGCTGCCGGACGTGGCGGTCTTGAGGACCTGTTTGGCGTCTCCGGCGCCGTCGCGTCTGCGAACGCGTACGTGCCGACCAAGACGGTGTGGCTGCCCGCGGCGAAGGGCAAGGGCCTCGAGATTGCGGGCACGTTCTCCCGCCGCCAGGGCCAGCTGTTCATGGACATGACGTTCACGAACAAGGCGATGCAGCCGATGAACAACTTTGCGATCCAGTTCAACAAGAACAGCTTTGCGGTCGCGCCCGGCGGCCAGCTGCAGCTCGCGCTCCTCCCGGCGAACCAGTCTGGCGACACGTCGCTCGCGCTCGCGCTCAACGGGCCCGTGCAGAAGATGGAGCCGATCGCCGCCCTCCAGGTGGCCGTGCGCAACAACATCGACGTGTTCTACTTCACGGTCGTGATGCCCATCCACATTTTCTTCACGGAGGACGGCAAGATTGAGCGCGGCGCGTTCATGTCAACGTGGCAGGAGATCCCCGAGGCCAACGAGCGCCGGTTCACCGTCAACGGCATCAAGCAGTCGACGTCGGACGGCATCGAGTCGCGCCTTCTCGCCAACAACGTCTTCACCGTGGCGAAGCGCAACGTGGACGGCTCGGTAAGTGTGCAGGAAGTGGCGTACATGTGCATCGTGCCGCTCTGTGTCTGTTGATGGAATGTTTGCGCTGTCGTGGGACTCACATTTGAATTTGCTCTCGTCCAGGACTTCCTGTACCAATCCGTCAAGTTCACGAACGGCCTGTGGGTTCTCCTCGAGCTCAGCTTCCGCCCCGGCTCTGGCCAGGCGTCGCTTGCGATCAAGTCGCGGTCGACGGAGGTGGCGAACGACATCTACCAGGTCGTTGAGAGCATTCTTCACTGAGTCTGTGTTGTGTGTCGCCGTATTATATTGTCAAGAATGGGACATACGCGATGGGCGTGGGTGTCGCGCACTGTATAGCGCTCCGCGGCGACGCTTGCCGGTGTGAAAGAATGAACGCCGCGTTTGCATCTTTTGTGCATCTTTGCGGAAAGAGCAGCTGAAATTTACAAACATCGGCGGACCCTTCTGGCTCCTTGGTAACAGTCGAACATTTAGACTCGCGATAGAGCCAAATATTGTGTCAGATTTCCGTGGACAAACCAATTTACTATGCCGGGTGAGCCGCCAGAGTACGTACTCTGTGGCTAAGGAATGGGCGTGCTGCAACATGGCATGTGACATTTGCGAGACCCTAAACTCGATCATCTTCACGCTTTCGCAGTTGCTTACACACGCAAAGGCGAGGTGTTTTGCCGCACACACACACGCGAGTCGCTGTATTCTACACGCCAAGTGGTACGAGTGCCGACGGCGACTCACTCGGATGCATAGTACTTGAGCACACACACACTTCACTCTCAGCGCGCGCACACACTGCGACACACCACAAAAGAACTAGCTTTACTCGACGCAACCGTCGTCGATAACTTCGGCGCATGGCGAGGACAGCGCGCACGATGTAAATCCGGCACGGCTGGACCCGTGGGCCCTCTTGGGCGTGAGTTTTCTTGACGCTGACACTTGCGTGGTCGTCGTGCTGACGGCGCAAGCGAACGCAAGCGGACTATGTCGTCCGAAGAAGAGACAGACGGGCCGCCGGCGCCTGAGCAGCCCCGCAAAATCGCGCCTTCGGTGAGCGTCGGCGCTATTCCGTCGTTGCGAAGGGTGGGAAGCGGCTCCACGGGCGATGACGGCGTTGTGCCGGCGGCGTCGAGTGCATCGGTTCCGATTGGCGCGGGGACGGGTGCGACGAGTGTGAGCGCGGCAAGCAATGTGGGCGGGGGCGGAAATGCGCCGCCCAATGCGCTCCGTGCGCGAAAAATGTCGTTCGTGGCGAAGCTGGGCGGCGAGGAGGCGGTCGAGCTGAAGCGCACGAACAGTACGAACGAATTTCTCAAAAAGTTCTCTCGAAATTCGATGAGCAACCGCGAGACGAGCATGACACCGCTCGCGGCCGCGGGGACGGTCATGCGTGGCCTCGCCAAGTGGAAGCGAAAGTCGGCGCGTCCGCGAAATGCCGTCGGCCCAGCGCCGATTGCCGAGGGCTCTGGATCCCGCACGACGCTTGCGAGCGTGGCGGCGACCGACGCGCAGGCGGGCCTTGTGGCGTCGAATCCGGAGGAAGAGGAAGAGGAGGAGGAGGAGGAGCAGGGTCCCTTGCCGCCGATCGTGATTCCGCACGACAGCACTTTTCTGCTCAACTGGCTGTGGATCGTCGCCATCTTCATTTACTACAACATCTACATTATCATCATGCGCATCTCATTCGACGACATCAACGATTACGTCGCCCCGTTTGCCGCGCTGGACTACATCTGCGACGCCGTGTTTGTTCTCGACATACTCGTGCGCTTGCGGACGGGGTACCTCGAGGGCGGCGTGATGGTGACGGATCCAATCAAGCTGCGCGACAACTACATCAAGCGAAACCGCGTCTCGTTCATCCTCGACCTTCTCGCGCTGACGCCGCTCGACTTTCTCTACTTTCGGTACGGCTTCAAGGCCATCTTTCGCCTCCCGCGCCTGATCAAGTCGCACCGCTTGGGCGCCTTCTACTTTCGCGCCGAGGCGCAGACCAACTACCCGTTTGTGTGGCGCATAACGCGCATCATCCTCAACATCATGCTCGTAATCCACTGGATTGCGTGCTTTTACTGGATGCTCTCGGAATCAGAGGGCTTTGGGACGAACCGCTGGGTGTACCCGAAGCCCGTCTACGAGTTTGCGAACCTGCGGCGAAAGTACATCTTCTCGCTGTACTGGGCGACACTCGTGCTGACGACGATCGGGGACCAGCCGACCCCCGTGACGAACTACGAGTATGTCTTCACTCTAATGACGTACGTCATCGGCGTCTTCGTCTTCGCCACCGTCGTCGGTAATATCGGGAACATTATCGGCAACATGAGCGCGACGCAGGAGGAATTCAAGGCGAAAATGGACGCCATCAAGCAGTACATGGTCTACCGCGGCGTCGAGAAGGACCTCCAGGTGCGCACGTGTGTGTGTGTGTGTGCGTGTGTGTGTGTGTGTGTTTGCATGCGCGGCAAATGGTTGTGTATGTGTTTTCGAGAGCTCTTGGGGCAGTATCTGAGATGTCCACATTGTCAGTTGTTGTTTCGATGGCTGTGCACTCGCGCGCTCACACTCAACGCATGCGCCCGACAGCAACGCGTCAAGCGGTGGTACGACTACACGTGGCAGCAGCAGCACATTCTCGACGAGACGCTGCTCCTCCAGACGCTCCCCGACAACCTGCGCGCGGACATTGCGCTGCACGTCAATCTCACCGTGCTCAAGAAGGTGCCGATTTTCAAGGACTGCGAGCCGGGCTTCTTCCGCGGTGAGTGAAAACGGCCTTATCACTGTGCGTTTGCGTTGCTTTTTACGACGCCGCGCATGTCTTCCTTGATGTGCATCCGACCCGCGTGCTTGCGGTCGCGCGCGTGCGCGCACGCATGAGAGTTCAGCCAACGTGCGCGACTCAACGCGACTGTCCCGCCTTCGCAGACCTCGTGCTTCAGCTGAAGCCGCAGACGTTTTCACCGGGGGACTACATTTGCCGAAAGGGCGAAATCGGTCGCGACATGTACATCATCAACCACGGCAAGGTCGAGGTCGTTAGCGACGACGGCAAGACGGTGTTCGCGACGCTCTCCGAGGGCTCGTACTTTGGCGAGATCTCGGTCCTCTCGCTCGGCAACAACAACCGGCGGACGGCGCACGTGCGGTCAGTCGGCTTCAGCGACCTCTTCCAACTCGCAAAGTCGGACTTGCACGAGACGCTGAAGGACTATCCCGAGGCGCGCGAGATGCTTGCCGAGCGTGCGCGAAAGCTCCTCTCGAAGGACTCGTCGCGACAGGGACCCCCCGCGCCGGTGACGTTGAGGCGAGATCCGAAGACGGGCAAGTACATTGACCAGGACGCCGACAGCACGAGCACATCGCCGACGGGGTCGCGTCGAGGCAGCATCGTGTCGGAGCCTCCGAGCAACGAGGTGGGCATATGAGCAAGTGCGACTGCTTGTGTGTGCCCCATTTCGTGTGTGCGTGCGTGCTTGCGTGTGCCTCGCCTGCACCCATCCCCAACCAACCCCCCTCTCTCGCAGCAGGACGGGCCGCCGCAGCCAATGTCTTCGGGTTCGTCCAACGCCGACCTCCGCCGCTTTGCGATGGAGCGCGCGCAGCAACTGGGCGGACACCACATGGCGTCCCACGCGCCCATCGACTGGGAGCGGCAGGTCGCCGCCCTCATCCGGACCCTCCCGCCCTCCGTGACGCTCGCAGACATTGTTCAGCGCGTGTGCACCGACTTCACGGCGTTTCGGCCGGCGACGCGGTTTGTGGACGCGTCGGATTCGATGCACTCGCTCGAGATCATGTCGCCCCCCATGGAGAGATCGGACCGGTCGACGTCCGCGAGCTCCATCACTTCTCCGCCACCAATGCGCATGGACGCCTCAACCGCGACGGCGGCGCCGCCTGTCTTGCCGCGACGGAGCAGCGGCCTGTACGTGCCCATGCCCCCGCTTGCATCGTCGTCGTCGGAAGCGCTCGGCGACAGCGACGGGTCAAACAGGGGATCGCCCGCACAGCGTGCCGCACATCCTCATGGCGACTCGAGCGGAACTGCGCCTCCGGATGCGCCGATGTCCGAAGCCTTTGAGCGGAGCCCGGTACTGCCGCGCAAGCTGCCGCCGCTCGAAGTGACGCCCCGCGCTGAGCCGGCGATAGCCGCCGAGCATGCTGAGGCGACGCCGCCGGAAGGGAAGGACGACGTCGGGACTGTGGTTGTGGACGTCGACGAAGGGGCAGATGCGTGAGGGATTTGGTTGAGAAATTGAGTGTGTTGGTGCAAGCGGCCGCTTGCGGTGCGCTTGCTATGTGAACCGCGTTCATGGCGTGTGCGTGTTTTGGCGTGTGCGTGCGCGGCGCGTGCGTGCGGCTGCGTGTGCCCGTATTTTCACCCGCTTATTTTCAACACGGCATATTTGTCACAGTTTCACGGCGAGTCTGCATTTGGTATGGTCTGTTATGGTCTGTTGTATTGGTTCGCTTGACGATCGCTCTTGCTACAAGAGGTCGTAGAAGTAATCGAGCCCTGCGCACGCAAGCATTCAGTTACTATGCAATTCGTACACACACGCGTCCCCATACACACTTACACACTTACACCCCACGCACACGTACACACCCACACACACACATTTCTCTCTCTCTCTCTCTCTCTCTCTCTCTCCCCCCATCTCCCC
>CALSCQ010001679.1:0-28576 GCA_943704525.1 Pigoraptor vietnamica | reverse complement strand
GGGGGGGGGGCGTGGGCACGTGGGCAGGTTTGGCTGATCGGGCCTATTGCCCATGCCCACCTCAATTCGGGAGCACCGTGCAAGAAACAAGGCCGTGAAAAACAGAGACTCGAGGTCGTCCTCAAAGGACTGCACGATACGCGCGTTATTTTGCAGTGCAATCATCGCGCGCCGCGACATGAACTTGCCAGTCCCGACGGGAGCCATCGGCATGCCGGGCTGGAACGACGCGTCCCAGTCAACGAGTAGCACTCTTCGATTCGCACCGACAACAACATTGTCCGGTTTCACGTCGCCATGACAGATGTTCAGTGCGCGCGCGACCGAGAGCGCAGCGAAAACACGCTCGACGACATAACGACGTCGTCAATACCGATGTCCACACGGGCAATAAATGGAGTCATCACCAAACAATCCCGCGCTGGCCCTCCGTTCGCGTCGATCGGGAAGGCTCCGAAGAAGGTGGCGACAGGAATGCACTCGTGGCGCAGCTTATGCAACGTATCAAACTCGCTCCCGAGTGCGGACTCGTTACCACGCGACGCCTTAACGCAGACGAGCAGCCCCGCGCATTCCGCAGAGCACACGATCGAGCGACCAGTCGACGTAATCGGACGAATATTGGTCAACGACAACGGCTCGTCAAGCGAGCGCACGAACCTTCCGCGAAACCGGAGTTGCTCGGAGGAGAGCTCGCCCAACCCCATAATATGTCGCGAAAGCATGACTCCAACACCAGCGCTCCGCTCGCATATGAAAAAAGGGCCATCGACGGCGAGCGCGCGACGCAAGACACGACAGGGCCGCCCGCGTTCATCCCGTCCTTTTTGAAGCGCCACGCCTCGATTGTAATCCCGTCGGACTGACGCCGATAAAATCCGTGCGCTGCGGTTGATGCCAGAAGACGGCATAGGCACGCTCAAAGAGTTGCACGAGTGCGTTGAGATGCGAGCTAGTGTCGAACGCTCGCTTGAGCTCGCAAACACTGACGACGTTGAACCACGCCGCAGGCAATCCATCCGGCGTCAGAACCATATCAGGCTTCATGACGTAACCGTCCACCTCGCCGCTGACAATCGTGCGCGAGCAATCGTTATACGAGTACTTCGCCGGCGGTTGTGCCTTCGACAGCAGAAGCGGAAGGAGTCCGTTCATCGCGTTCTGAACGTGTTCCGCGACCCACGACGGCGCGGCCTCAAGGCCCGCACGGTTGGCCGCACGAGCGCGCAGAATGGTGCCGCTCACGCGCGCAATGATCTCCGCTTCCCACGATGCCTGCAGCTGTTCCTTGCCCACAAAGAAAGCATTGGCAGGCGTTGTCGATAACGTTTCGATGCATTCCGCTGCTAGTGTTTCAAACTCCGAGCGCAACGGCGTTGTGCCTGCACGACAGCTATTTGAGCGCGCAGTCACGAGTCCACACACCGCAGCCTGTTCTTACCTGAGCCTTGGCCTGCGCGCCTATTCTTGAGCTCTTGCACTTCCGAGCGCAAGTTCGCTATCTCCTTGCCTTGCCTCGCTATTATAGCGCCTTGCCTCGCGCCCTGATCGCGAACCTCAACCAACACTTGCATGACGGCCGCGAGAGTTGGCTCTCCTGTAACTTATTAAGTGAACTCAAGAATGAAAACCACACCCAAAAGCCTCAACAATAAACAAGCTGGACGCACGAGAGACACACATGTCAGTAACAAACACCCACACACACATATTCACACACACACACAAGAACACTCAAAGTAGCTCACGAGCACACACCGGCAGAACGCGCAACAAACAAACCCACAGCTCAAACGCAAAACAATAATTACCTTCACCTCGGGGCGCCTTCCTGTTTGCGAAGTCTGCCGCGTCGTGCTCATCCCCGCGCCCCCTCTGTTACTGCTGGCCACGCCGACCCTCTCGTCCATCGGCGCGCTCTCGTCGCCACTAGCGTCCCCCATTGCGGTATTGCACAGCCTCAAACGAGAATCGCGTCTGAACTCAGCGAAAGCGTGATGCTGTTCAGAGATTCGCATCATAACCGCGTCAGTCGGAGCGTGCGGCTGTGAAAAGTTGCGCAACCGTCCTTTGATTTGTATCGAAAATGTACCGAAAGTTTTATTTTCCCTGTTTTGTTTTCCAATTTCTGTAACGTCCGCACTGTGCTGAATCTGCGCACCGTTGCACGTGACCGTGATAGCCCAAATTTTGGCGTGCGAATTTTCAAATGGAAATTTAAATTTTCGATGGAATTCGTGCGCAAATAATTTGCATTTCCATACAACTTTCATACAAAAATAACGGGCAAATTTGCAGCACTCTGTATTACACACACACAGCGGACTGCACCGCGCGCGTATATATATAAGGCGGCACATCCCAACGGTTCAGATGTGCAACCCGTCGCTCGCCGAACTGCAAGGGCGCACCCGGCTGCCAGCGGGCCGCGCCCCGTTTACAACACCAAGCCGCGGCGAGAGCGCGTGCGTTTCCGGTGCCGGCGGTTGCTTGCGCGGTGTGTGTATACAAGTGTGGATAATATGTACAATACTGACATGCGTGTGTCTGTGCAGTGTGTTTCCGGTGCCGGTGTGAGCCAGAAAGTGAGTGCGTGTGTGTGTGTGTGTCCGCGTATTTGCATCACGTGCGGCCGCGTCAGTGGTAATAAAATACCTCGCCCGCCCGATGTCTCTTCCAATGTGGTGTAATCAAAGTTTGTCATGGTCAAAGTTACCATAAGGTAAGGAAGCACAGCCTTTGCCAGCATTCGGACTCAGTGAGCGAGATCCGCCGGCGGCTGTTACCATTGCACTGATGCACTCGCACTTCTGTGTGGTGGGGGCATCATGTTACAGTGTTGGCAATTTTCCCCCAAAGCGTTGCAGTGCAGCCGTTGCGTTTTTGGTTCGAAGTGCTCGAGAGCAAGCAACATCGTGACAGCCTAAACAAGAAGTCGGTGGCCCTTCGCCCGCGCGCGCGCGTGTGTGACCGTGCGGCCCTATATCAGTCGAAGTGAATGAGGCGCGCGCAATTTAGTTCGTTTCTTGTTGCGTGCACAAGGAAGCGTACAGCGCTGCCGACGTCCCTTCCGCCTGCGACGGCGGGCCAACGCACTCGATCGCGCTAATCTTGAGCGTGCGTCCAATCACCATCCGGGCAAGCCGACAGCCCAGCACTGCGCTCGTTGCGACGGCCATGGACGCATCAGAAGCACTCTCTGTGACGTCCCCAATGTCGTACACGTGCACGCTCTTGTCGAGGGAGCAGCTGGCCAGCACCGAAGCGTCCGTCGGCGAGAAGCAGACGCCCGTTACCCACGCGACATGCCCACCAACAACCACCGCGGTTGCGCCCGTCGACAGCAGCCACACACGCACGGTTGCATCCGCAGAGCCCGTGGCCAGCAGCCGCTCGTCCGCCGAAAACGCAACGCACGTGACGCGGCCCTTGTGGCCTTCCAGCGATAGCCTCAACTTGCCCGACGCGAAATCCCACACAGACGCAACAGAGTTGGCGACTCCGCACGCCAACAGGCCCTCCGAGGCAGACACAGAGAGCCCAAGCACAGCGTGCGGCTGTTCAATTATCCTCGACGCCTCCCCCGTGGCCACATTCCACACGCGCACCGCACTGTCCTCGCCGCCGCTCACGAGTGCTCCGCTGCGCAGGAACTGGAGCGCCGTCACCGCCCTCTCATGGCCCTCCAGCGTACGCACCGCTGCGCCCGACGACACCTCCCACAGACGCACTGTCTTGTCCACTGATGCACTCGCGAGCAGCGCGCCATCGGAGGAAAAGCACACGCACGTGACGTGGAGCGAATGGCCCTCCAGCCTGTGCAGCGCGTTTCCAGCGTGCGCATCCCACAAACGCACGGTCTTGTCGAATGACCCGGTCGCCAGCCGCGTGCCGTCGCCTGACATGGCCGCGGCGAGCACGCTGAAAGTGTGTCCCCTGAACGCCCTCAGCTCGACTCCCTTCGCCGCGTCCCACAGCCGCGCCGTTTTGTCGTTCGACGACGTGACGACCAGCGCGCCGTCGGTCGAGAAGCCGATCGTGTTGACGCAGTCCCCGTGGCCCTCCTGTGGCCGCACGTCACGTCCAGACACCACGTCCCACACGCGGACAGTCGCGTCTTCCACGGCGCCGGCGAGGCACTTGCCGTCCGGTGCGAACGAAACGCCGCGCACGGCATCCGGGGCATCGAGCGCACGCACCTCCCGCCCCGTGGATGCGTCCCACAGCCGCAGTGTCCGGTCAAAGGAGCCGCTTGCAAGCAGCTTCCCGTCGGGCGAGAAACACACGCACAGCACGCTCCCAAAGTGTCCCTCGAGCACGCGGACGGCGACGGCAGCTGCAACATTCCACAGCCGCACGCTCTCGTCAGCAGACCCCGTGGCAACGAGTGCACCGTCTGGCGAGAATGCCGCGCATCGCACCCACCGCGAGTGGCCGGCGAGCACGCGAACATCCTCCACGTCGGCCACACCCCACAACCGCGCGGTCTTATCCGTCGAGGCACTCGCCACGTACCTTCCGTCTGGCGAGAAGCAGACGCCAAGAACACCGTCCGTGTGCCCCGAGAGCGTGCGAACGGCGCGTCCGCTGGCAACGTCCCATAGAACAGCGGAGCGGTCGTAGGATCCGCTGGCGACAAGCGCACCGTCGGGCGAAAACGCAACGCCCTGTACGCCGTTGAAGTGGCCCTCAAGGACGGCGACCTGTCGGTTGGTGGGCAGGTGCCACAGGCGCACCGTGCGATCCGTGGAGCCGCTGGCGAGGACGCGGCCGTCGGGCGAAAACGCGACGCCGAGCACCTGGTCAGTGTGCCCCGCCAGCTGCAGCACCTGTGTGCCCCTCGCCGCGTCCCACACGCGCACCGTTCGATCGTCCGATGCACTCGCGACGAGCATTCCGTTAGGAGAGTATGCGACCGAGGAAACGCTCTCCGTGTGGCCAATGAACGGCGGCAGCGCGTGCTCGCACCACGACTTCGGGAAGGACGCACCTCGCACGTCCGCGTAATCAAAGTTGGCGCGGTGCAACAAACAGCCGGAAAATACCGCGCCGCGAAGGCTCGTGTGCGAGAAGCGTGCGCCCACGAGATTAGCCGCCTCGATGCGAATGGACGACAGGTCGTAGGTGTGCAACAGGTGCCCGCTCGCGCACACCAGCGCCTGTGCATTGGAAGCAGCGGCGAGCACACGCTCTTCTGCGGAATCACGTGACCTGAGCACGGCGGGCACGAGGGCGCCCCCACAGGCCGCGTCGCGCGCGCGCGGGCTCTCCGTTGCCATGGAAGCAAAGAACGCAAGCACGGCGGGGGCGTCGAGTGAGAACGGCCGGGACACTGCCGCGAGCGCCGTCGACGGAGACGCCCAGAAGGCGCGCGCCGCCAGGTACTCACCGATGCTCTTGTGCCACCACGCGAAGACCCCCTCGTCGTCGGCGTCGCTCTCAACGCGGCGCGGAATGCGGGGAAGGTACTCGCGCCGAAAGGCATCGCCGGACACGCCCACCGCCGCAAACGCGCGCGCGACATCGCCCACGGTGAAGTGCCACGTGTTCCGTGAGAGCATGGCCAGCGCAACGCTCTCCATGCCGCGGAGACCAACGTCACTGCCGCCCATCGCCTGGCGCACGTACAGCTCGTACACGCGAGCGGCAGCTACGCGCCCACCGGCATCTTCCAGTACGCCCGCGAGCGCAGCATCATCCACGCGACACGCCATGTGCAGAACGCAGGGGTTGCAGATGGACTCCCGCATGCTGAGCCCCAGGCGCCGAATCGCGGCCTGCTTTTGTTCTGTTGCCCGTGGGGAGAAGCGCAGCCGGGCGCATTGCTTCTCGACGAAGGCGGCGACATCGTCTGCGGAGAACGGTTGCACGTATACGTACTGCCCCGCCCACCCAAAAACTTCGAACGGCTGGGTGTCGTGTGCGATAAGAAACTCGTCTCGACAAGAGATGAGCACGCGGGCGGAAGCAGCAAACGGGTTGCGCTCCAACAGGCCCAGTATGCCGTTGCGCACGTCCGCACCCGGCGGAATGGGCACCTCGTCCAGCGACTCGAGAAGCAACACGAGCGTCCGAGTGCGCCCGAGCTCGGTCATTTGCGCGGGCGTGAGGCAGAGAAGGCTTCCCAGGTGCCTGTCCAGCGCACCGTCCTCAAACAGTCCCGATACGGTCGGGAGTGGCACGAACACGGGCGCCGCTGCGTCGTCCGCTGCCAGCGCGCAGTGTGCCGCGAGCGTGGCACTCGTCTTTCCGGACCCGCCCGTGCCCAGCAGCAGCAAGTGGCCGCCGCCAGCCAGCCAGCCGTCCAGACACGTGAAGAGGGGCGTCGTCGCATCGCAAGGTGGAGGCAGCGGCGCAACGCGGCCCTCGACGTACGCGTCCCGCAGGTATCGCGCGTAAATGAAGCGCGTCTGCCGCACAGATCGTGCGTATGCTTCCACGGCCTCCTCATCGGTACACGCGTCGTCGCCGTCCTCGGCAAGTGACACAATGTCGTAGGGGCACTCGAGCATCCGCAGTACCGTGTTGGACGCCTTCTGCAGCACGGAAAAGCACGAGAACGAGGGCAGCAGCTTCTCCGCCTGCGACGGCACAAACGACACAAAATCGATCCGCGCCGCAGAGTGCGACCGAATGACAAAGAACGTCCCGTCTTGTCGTGCAAACTCGCGTGCCTCCTCCCCTTGCGTCGACGTCGACGTGAAAGGCGGAAACACGACGGGATACCCGAGGGCGTAACGGTACGAGAGCCCAGGCACGTCGACGCCGCGAAACACGACGTCGCGCTCTTTCGGGAGCACCCACAGCGCCGCATCCAGCCAATCCCGCAGCACTGTGAACACGCGCGCGGACTCGGCGGCCGCCGCGCATACGGTCTCCTGCTGGGCGGGGTCGTGCGCCGTTCGCAGCGTCCAATTCATGACGGCCCACGGGGATGCGTTCGGCCCGTGCACGGCAGGGGCACGCGGCGGCGGAAGGTCCGTCCACTCGTCGTCCTCGCTCAGCTCCCACCCGTCCACACTTGCACGCGAGCGACAGTTGGCCGTGTAAGTGAACAGCGCAAGCAGCGAGTCTGCCACGTCTGCCGGCAAAACGCGCGCGACGAGAAACGCGCCGAGCCAGTCGCTACATGCGGGGGGCGCGCGGCTAGACCGCAGGCAACCGACGCGCTCGAGGTACCCTCCCTCCTCCTCCGCGTGCACGCCACAGCGCACAGCATGCGCGCGCTGTGCGTCCTCGTCGGCCAGCAGCACGGACAGGGTCGCCGCCGCCTTTCGCAACAGCCACACGACGTCGGCGTCTTCGAGCGAAAACGAGTGTGCGCATGCCGTGTTGTCGCGAACTGCAGCGGGAAGGCGCACCAGCCACGCCAACACCCCGTCCTCGCGGGTCGGCGCAGTTCTGGATTGCACCCACAGCGAGATTTCGCCCAAGAGCGATGCGAGCGCGTCTCTCACGGCACATCGGTAAGTTTCTCTGTCCAGAGCGTCGTGCTCCGCAGGAAGTGCGCGCGCCCTCCCTCTTTCAGCCACGTGCTCCCTACGCGCCCTCGCAAGTCGCACAAGGCGCTCGGTGGCTTCGCGGCTTTGCGCGTGTGCGTTTGCAAGCACGCGCTCGGCGGCATCGTCGCGCACCTCGTGCACGGCGGACACGCGCCGGAGAGGAGTGAGCCGCACACCGGCGCTGCTCGGTCGCTGCGGGTGCGGCATGCGGTCGTTGTGGCACGCGCCACGCCCCCTCGTGCGCCGTGCGCGAATCTTGCAACGGTGGTCTGCAGTCAGTTCATGTTACCGTACTGATTCAGGCCGTTGTTATGGACGACTCGGTGGCGGCCTTGCTGCCGGCCGTACTTGCGGCGTCAGCTACTGGCGTCCAACAAGTCGGCGGAGTGCCAAAGTGACGAAGAAAGGGATTAGGGGAGTCTGGGAAGAGCGCAGAACTCCCCTACCCGGCCCTCTTCCTCGACACTTTGGGAGTTCTGCGCCAAAGTGACGAGGCCGGCCACGTTCCCAACCACTCACACCGCGCTCTCTCGCGGCTGGACTTCCTTCTTGCAGCCCAACTAACAAAATACCAAGTAACTGGCCAAATTACGTTGAGTGTCTGCGCCGTGTGCCTGACTCTCCATGCGAACACATCGCCGGGACTGCGCTGCGTGCCCACTCCGGCTTCACGGGTACTCTGCGCCTGGCACTTCATCCAATAGTGCGCTGCGCGCCCATACAACACTCACATAGGCGGTTCTCTGCGTGCCTGGCGATTCATTCATACACGTAGTACTCTGAGTGCGCGCTGTCAAAGTCGCGCACGTCGAAGCTGAAGCTCAACCCACGTGACGACGCGTCGGCAGTCTCCCCGCCTGTCACCGTCACTGTGACGTGGAAAATGCTCGCGGGGCCACTGACGGGAGACGCAAGCGCTGCCTCTTCGAGGCTGCGAAACAGCGCCACGACGCCATCGAGCGCAGGGAGAAAGCGGCGGGGCAGAGCACGCAGTCTCTCGTCATCCACGCGCGCGCCACACACCGTGGGAACAAAGTCCGGCGCGTTGAACGACGGGCGCGGAATGAGGACGGCGTCGGCGCTCTCAAGCTTTCCCTTGTAGTGAGAGTACACCCACAGCTGCTCGATGCCGGCGAGCATGCACTGGATGGCCCCGCCCGCGAGCGTCGACAAAAGGTGCTCGGGCCAGTTCAAACGCGTCGTGATCTCGATTGGGCTGCCCGTGCGCACGTCGACCGCGTTGACCTCGGCCCAGAGAAGGAGCAGCCGGCCCCCGCACCGTGCGCTGAGCAAGCGCATCGTTTCCGACGGGACAAACCGCGCATCAACGCCAATGATTGCGGGGGGCACGAGCGCGCCCGTGAGATGCCCGTTCGGCAGCCCCTTCTTGTTCGTCCAGTTCTTGTCGTAGAGGGCGTAGCGCACGCGAGGGTTTCCGTGGAAAATCGCCGTCGTGCGCGTGCTGTTCTCCGAATCGCCGGGTCGCAGGTGCACCGACAGTTTGATCGACTCATCCTTCGGATTGCGCGACATCCCAAGCATCATTTCGAGTAGTCGCAGAATGGTGCCGCGCGGTGTCACGAAGGGCGGCTGTGCGTGCTGCATGTCGACCCCCAGGCGAGGACCATGGGCTTCATGGAGCTGCAAAACATCAGCGCGGCGCGCTTTCTGCCGCAACGACTGTAAATCGTACGGCGTCAACTTCGATAGTTTCTCGCGAAATTCGGAGAGCGTTCTGAGGAAACTGTCGCACGCTTCCTCCGGAGCGACAAAGTCACCGTTCTTCAAGGCGTCCAAAGTGGCCACTGGCGGCGTTCGAACGCGCACAAAACCCATCTCCCCCTTCGGCGTAATGTAAACCCTGACGAAGCCGTGGGGCGTGGGTTGCCATGGCGCGTCGTCGCTCGCCAAGCGCACGGACTGGAGGCCGCTTGTGAGCGCATCCACCTCGACTCGGTCAGGTCTGCCTACAGCTGCGGGGCGAGTGGGCGCGCTGTTATCGTCGCGTTCTGCGCCAACGCCGCTCGATCGCAACAGGCTTGCGGGCATATGGAGCGCCATGGTATTCCGATTTGTGTGACTCGTTGCACGAAAGGCTTTTAGTATGACGTCGGACAGCCACCACGTTACCCAAGCCACTCTTTGTGAATTGTGTCATTCACAACTGATGCCAAAGCCACTTGCATGTTTTTGTGCACGCCGCAACGCACGCACACGCAGCAAACGCACGCAGCCAACGCAGGCGCAGCCCAACGCGCAATACGCAGCCGCGTTCCCGTCTATTCCTCGTCGTATGGTTCGTATGCGCTGTGTGGGTTGCCCATGAGGGGCGCCGCAAGCGAGTCGAGGCTTCCGCCGTACTCGTTCACCCGCGCGCCTTCGTCGTCGGACGATTCGGCGAACATCGAGTGCTGCGACTTGGAGCCATGGCTGCCGTGCCGCGACTCAAAGGCAGACGAGTGCTGCGACACAGGGCTTAGTGATCAGCATGTGTGGGTCGGTACAAAGCGCCAGCGACGGGTGCTCACCACTGACGAGTCTGGCGCGGCGTCCACAGGCGGCGCCTTTGCAGCCTTAAATATAAAAAGGAACGTCCACGTCGGCAGGAGTAGCTTGCAAATCTTGATTATAACGTACGCCAGCGTAGTGCCAACCGAATTTTTCCCCTAATGAACAGAAAGACAAGTGAGAACAGCAAGAGAGACAGGGAGCACCGACACACACGCATGCACACCACAAGCACGGCTCACCCCAAAAATGCCGTCGCAGCCGTACTCTCGCCCAATGGTAATCAGGAGAATGTCGTAGATGAGCGAGGCTGTTGCCGACACCTCGTACGCCACCATCAGCCCGATGAGGCCGCGTATGGTTGTTCGCTTGTAGTTGAGGGACACGGCCGTTGCGTTCAGCTTGCTGCAAGCGCGCACATTGTGAGAGAGGGCGAGCGACAGCGACAGGCATCAGTGTGAAGTGCAAAGGCTTAGCTCAGGGCCTGCACAGTCTCAGCATGCGTGGAAGCATTGTGAAAAGACACGCAATGCCCCGCGCGTGTCACTCACCGTATAATCAGATAACCCGCCACGACGCACAGTTGCGCAAGCACCATGTTGGAGCATGAAAATAGCAACCAGTGGGGCTCTGCGGGAATCAGCGACGCGCCGATCAGACCGCGCGGTGGCGCTATATGCGAACCTTCATACGAACACGTGTTCATAATGCGCGAGTGTCTATACGTCGACGTGCGACCGAGTACAGCCAGCACAAGTGGGGCTGGGGTATGTGTCTGTGTGTATGTTGTCTGTACATGGCTGAGTGACTGTGTGTGCTTGTGTGTTAGTGTGTGGGCGTGCTCAGGATATTCACGAGTTCTAATATAGGGGCGCGTACCCACCCAGGCACTCCTTGGACGCCTCCTTGACGTATATCATCCCAAACACAAAGACGCACGTGAAGTAGAGCAGGAAGAACCCGAGCGGGGGATGCACAATCCTGCGTGCGCCGCACTTCGGTCGTCATTGCACCCGCACACATGACAGCGCACAGTGCGCACGCACACGCACTTCGGTCGGCACTGACAGACAGTGTAAGGTACCCACGAGCACGCACCTCTTCACGCTCTCGTGGCGGCCCACAATTCGGCAGGCCATCGTGCCGCAAAACCAGCTCACGACAAGAAACTGGATGAGTTGCACGTACTCGGCCGAGAAAATGAGCGCGGAGTACGGCCACGCGACCCAGTGGAAGCAGCACAGCGTCGATTGCGCAAACGCGAGATAGAAGATAACGACCTGCGCCATTGCCACGGACAGGCGTAAACACAACGAAACCGCACAGTATGGGCGTACGCCAGCATTGGCGCGAATGCAGCCCTCCATGACCTCACATAAAATGCACTCTGGCGGTCATGTCGAACGAAACGCTTTCGATAACCACACACTCGCCCGACATGGGCCACACACCTGGTGCCTGAGCCAGGCACGCTTGCCCCCATTGCAGTGAAACTGAAGGCCCTTCAGAATGCACACGAGCGCGGTCACCGCGGCAAGAATGGAGAGTGTTCCAAACCTGAAGCAAAGCGGTGAGCACGATGCAGATGATGAGTTCACAGTGTGTGTGTGTGTGTGTGTGTGTGTGTGTGTGTGTGTGTGTGTGTGTGTGTGTGTGTGTGTGTGTGTGTGTGTGTGTGTGTGTGTGTGTGTGTGTGTGTGTGTGTGTGTGTGTGGATAACTGGGCGAACGCGCACCTCGCACACACAAAAGCCGCCTTTCGCGAGCCGAAGCAGGCATCGTACGCGGCCAATTCGTCGTCGGAGAGCTCCTGGTTTGTGTCATAGTTCGTGTAGAGGCCCAGGGCAACAGCCGCCATCACGCTCACCCGCCCGGCGCTAAACCCACACACGACAACACCGGTCAGCGGGGCGATAAAGGAACACGTTCACAAGCGCTCAAGCTCCGAGATAGCTGACACAGGAAACGTGGAAATGTGCTGTGCAGGAAGGGAAAATGGGCGGGAAGAAGGGCGGGGAGAGCAACTTGTCACATCACTCTGTGTGCGAGTGAAGCACACGGGTCAAGTGGACAAACTACTTTTCGCGACTACGGTCTTCATTCCACTGTGAATTAAGTATTTAATCCTTAGATTGAAAATAGCTTTTTAAGTAAAAAGTATGAAATAGCGCTGTCCGGCGTGTGTCACCGCCAACAACTGCAACGGGACCGCGTTACAGCAGTACCGAACTGTCCTCTTAAGCCGCGTGTTCTGAGCGCCGAGCCCTATGTCATGAATGGCGTCCTCTGGAAGTTGACGCCTGGAAACTGAGGGTGGCGCCCAGGGGTACTATAAGCACCTTTGGTGGCGCCACTGAAACGACATTGACTGGCGCGCCTGATGACACCGACGCCCGACTCTGGCGTGCCGCGTGCGTCCCACCAGCGGTCGGCACGATCCCTGCGCTAATTGGGACAACCGTAAGAGTACAAAAGAAGGAGGAGGGCGTGTAGACGCGCGGCGTTCGCAGATGGGGCGTTGCCGGCGCGCCCCTAGCATAAGCCGGCAAACGAGCTCTCACGGACGCGGCGACGAAGCTGCGACGGCTGAAGATGTGGACATACGCGAGAGCTGCCTGCGCGTCACCTCGGCGTTCACGTCGGCCACAGTCCAGTGCTTCACGTCGTTCGCCCACTCGGAGTTGCCGCGCGACGCATGGGCCCGGCCGTCCGGACACAATCGCGACAGTTCCCTCGCGGCCCTACCGTGCGCCGCTTCAGTGGCGCACAACAACACGATGGCTTCCCTCGCCGCCGCCGCACCCTCGTTGTGCGTCTCGACGAGGCCCAGGAGTCGCTTGTCCGGTGGCTGAACCGCTGTGACGACGCGAATCCAGTTGTCCTCGAGTGTCGAATGTGCCCGCAGCGTGGACTCAAACGCAGCGCGCGCGTTTGCGGCGAACGATAGTTCCACGCCGCCGTCCGCCAGCGCTTTCGCGTAGTTTTTTTCCTTGCCGCTGGACACGAGATACTGGCACCCGGACGCCACCGACGCGAGACACGTCGATATCGGAGCGGCTCGCTTCCACGCCTTGCACTGCATAGCGACGATTCCGTCCTCGCCGTCCACTTTCGCCGCAAACACAATGTCCGCGTGCGCCATCGTGCTGACGCGACAGCACACGGCGTTGGGGTTCTCCACGGCCTTAACGAACGGATCGTCTTTCTCAAGGTTCATGAGCGTGTCGATGGTAACCGTGGTGTACGCGAGCGCTACGGGGAACGCGAAGTTCGGCGGCAGGAACGGTGCGAGCACGGCCGACAGGAGGACGGGGGTGTTCTGTGGCTTGCCCTCGCGAACCAGCCGCGCGTGTCGAACGAGCATCCATGCGGTGATGTCTTCGAAGAGATGACCCTTATTATTCACCAGATCCGAAGCGAGATGCCCTAAAACGAGATCCTTGTCCGGCGCTGCCTTGTACGCCTGCGTACGGAGCGCGTCAAACATTATGGGCTCTGTCGTGACGCTGTACTCCGCCGCACTCCCCGTCGCAAACACAATGCTTGTGCTGCGCAAGAAGTCACCGTTCGCCGAGTCGACGATCGATGAACGCGAGGAACGCTCGTCGGCCGGTGTAAACACGGCGGCGCACTGCAACTGGCCGACGCACGTGGAATAAATGGCAAGGTTTCGCCTCGCCGTCTTCATGAAGAGCTCCTTCACGTCCTCTCCGCAGATACGACGCGCCTCCGTGATCGCACGCGCAAGCCAGCCGTCGAAATCGCCGTCGCGCTCCGCAAACAGCGCGCTCAGGACATTCCGTGCGAAAAATGCCGGCCGACCGCGGAACTGCTCGAGCGAGCCAGTGGGCGCCTCGATACCGAAGTACGTGCTCAGAAGGCCACACATGTCCGCTTCCGTCGCGGCTTGAAAGGCGTCGACCGTGTGCAGGCGTTTGTTGATGGGCGAGCGCTCACCGAGATCTCGGAGCACGGTGAGGGAATAGTTGGTGTCCGCAAACGCCGCGACGATGCGCAACCCAGACAACTCCAGCATCAGCAGTCGCAGCGCGTACAACAGGTCTGCGGGCTGCGGGTTCCCACTCCCGCACTCGTGAAATTGCCCCGACACGTCTCGTTTCCGGCGGTCCACGGCATCGACGTCGTCCTGCCTGTTCTTCACGTAGTCGTCGAGGTGTTTCCACACGCCCGGCGCAATGCTGGCCGTCTTACCGATCTCATCGAACGCGACCACAAGCTGTTCGCCATTCTTGTCCGCAAACGACCGCAGTTCGTTAAACACGTCACAGTAGTACTCCTTGGCGCCGACCTCCTGCTGGTCCTTCCACCACTCGACGAGAAGCTCGAACGCGGCAGCCACTCCCGCCTGACCCCAGCCGTTTTCGAGGCACAACAGCCACAGGCGACGGCGCTCATTTTCGCTACCGGGGTTCGACTTCCATTGCACCGCGAGCGTCCACACAGCAAATGACGCCACGTACAACCGAACGAGGTCGAGTGCGCGCTTCTCGACCCCGTCCTTGCCGAGCCTCACATCGCGCATGTCCGTGAGCAATTCGCGAAGGCGCGCCAGAGCGAGGTGAGGCTCGTCGCCAAACGCGTTGTAGATCGTAAGCACGCTGCACGGGCGATCGACGGCAGACGAATCTGCGAGCGAGTAGAACGTCTTTGTCTTGCCCGATCCACTCGCCCACAAGGGCGAACACGTTTGGGGCCTGTAAGCGCGCCTGCTCAGAGATGCGATCCGCCAGCTTGCGCGCACCGTTTCCGAACGGCGGCAAAAACATGGCGTTAAACGCGGGCTGCCCAGCCGAATTGAGTCCGGGGGCGAGGAGCCGCGGAAGGCGCAAGTACGCCCTCTGCGCCGTAACATTGTTAACGTATTCACGCTGCAACACTCGGTAGTGTCCAACACACTGCTCAACCATTCCGTCGAGTGACAAGAGATTCGGCAGCATTTTGAGAGTACGCACGAGGCCCATCCACTGTCGGGCACGATGCGCTCAAGGAGTGCTCCCAGTCTGCAAACGGTGGCGCGCGGACGGCCGCGGTCTCTCTCAGTGGCCTGAAGTCCGTCCGTATCTGCGTCCGACTGAATCAGTAGCGCGCAGTTGTGCGGGTCATCGACATGTGCGCATGCAAAACTGCGCCGTGATTCGCCACAAGGCCCGGCAAGCGTCAAAGAAGGCACACTGACTCACGTGCCTTGTGACGCCTTCATCGCAAATGACGGCATAATTTAGTCTCTGTGTTGTGATTGGCTCGCACGGGGACCAATCAGAACAGTGCGGCTGTTGCTCGGTGCAAATTTCAGTGCCCATATGACTCGTCTTGGGTTCAAATCAAAGCGACACACACACACACACACACAAACACGCACGCAGACTCACACACACGCGCACGCAGACTCACACGTGCAAGGCGCGGTGGTGGCTCCCTATGTCGGCTGCGTATTGACTGCGCATGCTACATCTCGGCATCTTTTCTCTTTTCGTCAGCCTTGAGAAAGTCGCCGTGTGTGTTTAAGGGCAAAATGGCGCCCTTACGCGCCGCCGTCCTCGCCGTGCTTGTCCTTGCAGTCGCGACGAGCGTTCGCGCGGACACGAGCGCATGCGATGCCGTGCGTGCACTGGCTGCATTCCCGCCGCGACCCGACTCGCTCGCGGGGCCTTTCCTGTCGCTAGATTGGCTCCCTTCGGCGTGCGCGGGAGATGGGGCGCAGTATGACTCTGGATGGGTTGCCGCGCCTACGAGCGCCATTCAGTTTTCTTCTCTTTCGCGCGTGTCGTCGCTCGCTGTTACCGCCCTCGAAATGCGGCGGACACTTACTGCCATGTCCGTGAACGGAACAGTCTCGGTGAGCATTGGCATCTCGGCGCGTGGACGCTTGGGCGGTTCCGCGGGCGACGACACATTTTCCGCGCCCTTCTCCGTCGATCTCACAGCGCACACCGGCGGGCACGCGGCACTCGATGCGTGTCATGTGGGTCTCGCGTGGCTTGGGTCGCTCTCGAGCGCACTTACGGAGGCCGGTGACTCAGCGCTGCTCGTGGACCCCGACGTCTTCGATGGGACGCCGCTGCTGCTCGTCGCCGCGGCATCCCCCGCGCCCTCCGATGCCCAGCGCGACGCCCTCGCCGTCGCTGCCGCCTCCCATATGGCGCGCGTCCCCGCCCGCCTTGACGGCCTATCGGCGGCTGCGTCGGCCCTCACTTCGAGCATCCGGGGCGCCTTCCTCGACTCGGTCTCGCTTAGCGCAACGCCCACCGCGTCTGCCGTGGGCCGACTGTGGGACGACGCGTCCGCGTCCCTGTCGTCGCCAGGCACTCTGTACGTCTTTGCCTCGTCGCCCGCGCCGGGCACTCTGTCGCCGGCAGTGGCCGCCACACTCGAGACGCTGTTTGGCGAGTCTGCGGGGTCTGCCTGCGACGTCGTGAGCCTCCACTTGGCCACGGTTTCGCAGAGCCAGGCGGTCGCGCTGTTTGTTGGCGACGGCGAATTCCGCACGCTGGCAGTGTCTGCGTCGGTGGGCGCCGTCGCTTCGTGCGTGCGCTCGGGTGCACTTGTCGGATCCCTCTCTGCACTTCTCATCGCCTCGCAGCCGGTTTCGCCGCGACCGGACGGCACTGCGTGGCCCCCGTCATTTCCGTCGTCCCTCTTTGCGAGCGACCGCCGCGCTGCGGTGCACATGACCAAGGCCGTCCCGCTCACGTGCCGCGGCCGCCTGTGGGGTCACGTGGACGACGGCGTGTCCGTGTCCACTGCAGTCCGCGGGGACCTCTTCACGGACGACGCCGCGGGTCGCCTGGTGCCTGACGCGCGCTTGACGGACGTCGCAGTCGGCGCGATCGCTTCTGCATTTGCGCAGGCCGCGCAGTCGTTCTCTGTCCCCGGTCCCCTCGCGTCCCTTGTGGGTGCCGCGCTCGGTGTCGACCTCCGCGCAGCAGCGGTGGCCTTCCGTGCCACGTGCGCGGCACCCACCGTCATTCGCTTCCTCGACGCTGTGGCTGCGCAGCAATCGCCGGCCATTGACCGCCTGCGCATTGCATTCCCGTCACCTGCGGCGGGCCTGTCGATGAACATCACGCTGTCCCTCGGCGCGCACGTGCGTGCCCCTGTTCAATCGCTCGCTGCTGTCGCGTGGGCACATGACCAGATCGCATCGGGCGTGGGCGCGGTGTGCGCGGGTCTGTCGGACCGCTTTGGTGCCGCCGTTCGTCAGTGGGCGTGCCCTTCTCTTGACGGCGCGCGTCTCACGAGCGGCCAGGTCGTCGCCGTCATGGACGCGTCCGCCACGCTTGAAATGGACCTGTCATCCGGGGTGGCGCGCGCCGTGCAGACGCCGGCGGTCACTGCCCGCACCCTCCTCACGGCCGCGCTGTCCTTCTCGCAGACGACGTCGCTGCTTGCGTCGGCAGCCGTTCGCTGGGACTCGAACAGCGGATCGGTGTCCGTTTCGGCCGATGTCAGCACCCTCGCGCGGCGCGTCCTGCCTGAGGAGGCGTGGCGCGCGGGTGTTGCTGCGGGAATTTTCTCCACAAACGCACGCGTGCTGGCGGCGCAGCTCGCCGACGCCGCCAAGGCAGTCCACGATGCCCTTGCGGGTGTGTCTTGGGTCGGTCGCGCGCTGCAGCCGACGACGCTCGTGGCTGGCATGGTTACGGACGGGGCGCACCTGTCGGATGTGTGGGACGCCATCTCAAACTCCCTTCGCAGCCTCGCCCCGACACGGGGCCTGTTCCGCGGTATTGTTGGCGCGATCGACGTGCAGGACGCTGTGGCCTCTGCGCTTTCCGCTAAGGCCAGTGCGGGCCTCGGCGTCGCGTCGTGCTATGTTGCCAATGTCGCGAAGGCCGGTCAGGACGCCGAGCTCTCGTTTTCGCTGACGGCGACGCACGTGCAGCCGCTGTCCATCTCGGAGGCGAGTTGGCCCATGTTGGCCACGTCCCGCATCCGCGCGACAGCCGCGCTGCACACGTCCCTCTCCTTCACGCTATCGGGCTCGTCCGTCAGCAACTTTGCCACGGCGTGCTCGGCTTCGGCGGAGGCTGAAGGGTGGTCGGCGGCATTTCGCAACGATATGCTCGCGGGCCGCATCGAGAGCGGCAGCGCGCGCGTGTCAATTGCGCTCACGGCAAGCGATCCCCTCGCCGCGTCCCTCGACATTGGTGCCCGCATCTCGCTCTCTGACCAAGACGGCGTCGCACGTCCGCTCGTCCTCTCCGTATCCGGACTTGGAATTGCCGTGGACGACGGCGCTTCGTCGGTCGATGTCACGCGTGCACCCCGCGTGGACATTCAGACGGACTCGCCCTTCCGTGTGGCTCCGTCGGTGATGCTCTCGATGCTGCGTGAGGCTATCGGGCGCGTGCCCTCGCGGCTGTCCTCGGGCGCTTTCGGCGTGCCCCTCGCCCCGCTGCAGGCGCCGTCGCTCGACAAGCTCGTCGCGTCGTGGGATGCGATGGTAGACACGTCGCTGCTCCCGTGGGCGGCGTGGATGCGTCCGGACACCACGGCCGTTGCGGTCCAGAGCGACGTCTGCGCGCGCGACCTGTCCCTCCCGGCCCGCCTCACGCTCGTCGTCAATAGCGCCGTTACGTACAACTGCGACGTCACTTCTCTGCCAACGGACAACCTCAAATCGCTCGTCGCCGCTCTCGACAAGATCGTCGCGGCGTGCGTTCCAGACGGCCTTCTCTCTGCGCGACTGGTGTCAGTTGAGAAGGACAGGGACGATTGCGGCTCGTTTGCGCTCTTCCCGCGCGTGCCTGGCGCAGTCTGGCGCCTGGATCTCTCGAACAGCCTGGGCTCCAGCACAAAATCGGTGTTCACGGGGCAGCGCACGTTTGTGCTCCCGTCCATTCCCAGCTTTGCCTCGTGGCCGGACTTTGCCGTCGCGGCGACCGTTTCTTTCGGCGACTGGGGATCGCTCGTCGTGCGTCCGTGGCTGCACCCGACCGATGCCGTCCAGTTTGTGCCTGCGGAGCTTGCGTCGCTCTACCCCGCAACCCTTCCTTCCGTTGGCGTCGATGTCGGGCTTTCCCTCACGCACGTGTTCACGCCCCCGGCAGACGAGGCTGCGTCGTCCAAGTTTGCTGTCGACGGCGCCGCGTGGGCGTCGGTGACGATGGACGGAAGCGCCCTCGTGAGCGCCGTCTTCAACGCGACGGTGGACGCGGGCGTCGGGCTTGTGTTCGACGTCCCGCCGCCTGCGCAACTGTGGGTGTCCACGTGCTTCGACGCCGAAGCAATTCTTCCGACGGCAGTTGTTTTGGAGGGGGCGTCCTTCATCCTCTCGGTGACCGCAGAGCACCGCTTCCCTGGCGTCAATGGAACGTCCCCGACGCGGCGCGTGCGCCAGTTCTCCGCCACAGTCACGCTGACTCCTGGCGCTGCCGTGTGGGACGCCCTGCTCGCCCAGGTCACGCCGCAGCTGTCCCCTGAACTCTCGTCCATTGTATCTGTGGTCGCCGTGAATGCGTCGGTGTCGCCGGGACTCAGCACCGTCCCCCAACTGCGCCTTGTCGCCTCCCGTGCCGCATCTGTCAACGGGTCGTGGCTGCTGCCGTACGCCATTGCGGTCGCTTCTTCGAGCGTGGCGGCCCTCTCCAATTCGACGCAGACGCCCACCGTGCCCCGCGCCGTCCTGCCCCGGATGTCCGCGTCGGTCGCCATCTCGGCTGAGGCACAGGCCGCGAGTGCGTCTGGACACCTCGGCGTGCTCGAGCTGACTGCGAAGAACGCGGGCGTGTCCGGACGCGCCTCGTTCAGCGTGCACTGCGGGGAGGCCGTCGATGCGAACGCCGCCGTGATTGCGATGGGCGACGCCGCGCGCATCGGCAGCATTTTCTCGTCGTCGTGGTCGGTGGAGGCAGAGGCGCACGTGGGCGAGCTCTCGTTTGGAACGGCGCAGCTGCAACTGCCCATTCTGGAGGGCGTGTCGTTCCGCGTCTCTGCGAATGCGACGTCCCCTTCGACCGATCTGATGGTGGCGGCGTCGGCCAACTGGACGCTGACGCTGAGCCACCCCCTCGAGGAGGTCGTCCGCGCCTACGAGCAGCTTGCGGCGCTGAATTACTCGACGTTCTGCGGCTGGATGGACGCCGCCCTTCTCGTCCGCGGGGACCTCGTGGGCTTCCCAGCGGCGTCTGCCCCGCTGCCGTTCCTCACTCGCGCCGTGTCGGCTATCGCCCAGGATGGCGTCGGCCGCATTATGGAGGATGCGCGGGCGCGTGCGTGCGACCAGCACCAGTCGTGGACCGTGTCGCTCCTCTGCGCCGTCCTGGACGCCGAGTTTGGCACGGGCGCGTGCAATTCGGTCTCGCTCACGCCCACGTCCCTCACCGTCGAGCTGACGTCGTCCGCCGCGCGCTCGTATGCCGACCGCTTCCGCCTGGACTTTGCGTGGCTGGGGCTTGGCCGCGAGATTCCCATCGGTCTTGGCTTCCCCGGCAGTGTCTCGGTGAACGGCACCTTCAACGTATTGCTGCGCCTGCGCGCCGACTGGTCGAGCGGCTCCATTCACCTCGACGTCGCCCCGGGCTCCTTCGTGCGCGCCGGCGTCGCGGCGGAGATCAAGGGCGCCGTTGAGCTGGCGATTGGTCCCGTGGCCTCGCGCTTTGGCAACATGAACGCCGCCATCGGATCGCAGTCGGCGCCGGCGGCACTCGAGGCGCGCGTGGGCGACGACGGCAAGGTGGCCGTGTCGCTGTCGGGCGCAGCGCGCATGTCCGGCTCCCTCACGGCCCTCAGCGAGCCCGTCTGCGACCTCCGCGTGCGCGTGGCGCTTGCGGACGCCCTCGACGCGAGCGCGTGGGCGGTTGCCGCGGAGTGCGACCCTGACTTTGCGGGCGCGTGGGCGCGCGTGATGGAGCGGTTTGGGTCGGCGCTGCTGAACTACTTCCGCAACGCCATGGTCGTCATGTCGCAGCTGCAGGACGCCTTCGACGCCTTCTCGCAGCAGCTCGCGCGCATTGTGCCCGACTGGATCGTCCCGCTCGTGGACCGCGCCATTGCCGACGCCATCTCGACGCGCCTGGACGACATTATCGGGCGGGACGCGCGCCAGGGCATCGTGACGGAGCTGACCGAGTTTACGAACGGCCTTCTGCTCAACCACACGGGGGCGATCGACTACAACCTGCTTGACCAGATCCTCGTCGACGGCTTCACGTTCATCATGTGCAAGCACCTCAAGCCGGACACGTGCCCGCCCGCCCCGGATGCGTCCGCCGACGAGCTCACGTGGCCCCTGCAGTGGACGGACACGCTGCGCCCGCCGATCCCCGCCGTGCACTTTGGCCTCGGGGGCTCCGGGTTTGCTCAGCTCGACTTCAACTGCGACCCCGCCCTCACGATCGACTTTGCGTTCCGCGTGACGCTCGTGCTGTCCAAGACGAAGGGCCTCTCGCTGCGCTTTGACCGCAACCCGGTACTCCACGCCGGCGTCGCCTTTGCGCTCGACGCCGACTGCGGCCTCGAGGGGCGCCTCGGGTTTGTCTCTGCGGTGCTGCAGCCGGACCCGGCGAGCGGTGTGAGCGGTGCGCTGTCCGTGACGCACGCGAACAACACGTGGGCCGCCGACTTCAACGTCGACGCCGTGCTGAAGGGCGAGCTGGACATTGGGCTTGCGGGCAAGCTGAAGGGCCGGCTGTCCGAAGACGTTGCGGCACTTCAGGCGCTGCCGTACATCCGCATTGCGCAAATGGACATTGAGTGGCACTGGAGCCTCGCGCACCCGTCGGTGACCCCGCCCACGATCCACTTTGGCGGCGTGTCGTTCTGCGTGGGCTCGTTCGTGAGCCACATGCTTGCGTCGGTCAAGCAGAAGCTCGACGTCGTCCTCAAGCCCCTCGACAAGGTCATCGGCCCGAACTCGCTGCTGATGTCCAAGGTGGGAGAGCCCGCCAAGATCATGTTCGGCCGCGACATGACGCTGCTCGAGTTTCTCCACGAGGTCGAGCGCACGCAATGCGAGGGCTCGTGCGCGTTTGACGGCGTCTTCGAGGCACTCGACGCCCTTGCCGACGTTGAGCGCATCCTCGCCAAGGTCGACGCGCTGTTGTCCCTTGCGGACTGCGTGGCATGGTCGCAGATCCAGTCGTTCCACTTTGATCCGAGCCAGCAGCAGCCGCAGCCCGTGCCCGACAGGGACTCGCCCGCGACCACCTTCCCGCAGCTGTCGTTTGTGCCGGACGTCGACCCCGATCACGTGGGTCGCGTGACGGAGGTGTGGTCCAGCGTCACAGAAGACACGGGCGACGACTACGGCTTCCATCTCCTCCTCAAGGCGAAGGACATCCCCAAGTACGTCCTCGACCTCATTATGGGCACCCCCTTCGACATATGCGAGCTCCGCCTGCGCGCGTTCCGCATCTCGGTCGGAATGGCGTCGTGGCAGGTGCTCGTGTGGCCGTGGCCCTCGGTCTGGCTCGGCGTCGACGTGTCGGCGCAGCTCGTCCTCACGCCCCCGACCGTTGTCTACACGTCGCGCGGCATTTCCAAGTTCATCGCGTCCGGCCGACCGGCCGACATGGCCGCCGGGCTCGGGATGCGCGCGCGCAACAGCGACGGATCGCCGTACTGGCCGCTGCAGGCGACGGTGCGCGTCGGCGGCTTTGTGGGCGTCGGGTTCGGATGGGGCCCCGCGTGGGTGGAGGGCGACGCCGAGCTGTTCCTGGAGGCTGTCGGCAAGCTGGGCCTCGTGACGGCGTACGGCGACCCCGTCGTGTACTTTGACCAGATCTACTGGATCATGCGGAAGAACGGCTTCGTCGGTGCCCTTGCCCTCGAATTTGACCTCAACGGCGGCGTCGAGGTGCGGCTGCGCGCCTGCGTCTCTGTCGTCTTCGGCAAGAAGTGCTGGACGCTCGCCAGCCACGAGTGGAAGGAGACGCTGTTCCACGTGCAGACCTACACGCCGTCGCTCGCGCCCGCTGTGTGCAGTGACCACGGCGTGCTCAACCTCAACCTGGGCTCCTTTGGCCGTCGCGACGTCGAGATCTCTGATGTGGATGCTGCCTCGCGCGACGTGGACGACAACGCGTGGACGTTTCAGCTGCACGAGAAGGACGGCATGCGCACGCATGGACTGCTGCCGCCTGGCGACGGGGCAAGCGTCTCCATCCCCTCCAACTCTCGCGACATCCCCGCGTCCGTTCCCATTTCGTTTGGCGGCGACGCGGGTTCGACCCCCTTCACGTGCAAGGTGCTCACGCGCCTCTCGCAGCCCGTGCAGTTCCCCGCGGGGACATCGGGCTCCGTCCACCTTCTCGTCAACGGCGATCGCTCTGTCGGCCGCGCGGACCTTTCGCCCGCGCAGCTCAAGACATCGCCCGCCGCACAGGCTGCCTCGGGCACCTCCGTGCTGTTTGCGACGGGGGCATCGATTGGCTCTCGGTGCCGCTCGGTGGTGCTCGACCAGCCCGTCGGCGGCATGGCGTTTTCCGTCACCGGCGTCCCTTGCGCGACGAATATTGGCAGCGACACGACGTCGTTTGTCGCCCTCAGCGGCGAGCCCGCGGATTACGCCGCGCAGCCCGTCTCGGTCGCGTCGACGCAGCTGCTCCACGTGACGGTCGCGGCCACGGACTACCGCATGCGCGACGCTGCGGTCGTCGGCGACCACGGCGCGCTCAACCTCGCACTGTCTGAGCCAGAGGGCGTCACGAACATGCACGTGGCATCGCACCCGACCCGCCCCAGTCTTCTCGTGATCGAATCGCTTCCTGAGTACCGTCGCCTCGAGCCTCGCGGCGGCGCCGGCGACGACGTCTTTGCCATTCCGGACATGTTTACGATTTCCGGCTACCTCAACATGAGCGGCGCCGAGTCGCGCAACACGCTCAACGTGACGATGTTCACGCCGCCCACCGGGCTGAACGCGTCGCTGACGCCGGCGGTTGTCATGATGGACGCGAGCCACGCGCGCCGCTCGGCCACCTTCTCCGACATCAAGCGGCGGTTCCTCACGGTGTACGGCAAGTCGGACGCGACGTCGACGGTGAAGCTGCTCGGCGCGGAGGACCTCTCGCTCGTGCGCGTGTTTGGTATTGGCGATGGCAACAGCACGATGGTGTATCCAGTGACCGAGTGCGATCCCCTCTCGCGCATCGACCTCGACCTGCAGGGTGGGGGAACGCACACGGTGCTCATTGGGCGAGACAACGTCATCAAGGACGTCACTTGCACCATTGCGGTGGCCGGTGGCGTGGAGGAGGGGCAGGTCAACACGATCGTGATGCAGTCACGGAGTGACGGGCGGCCGTACCAGTTTGTGTTGCACAGCGACAAGGTGCTCGTGTACGACGCCCTCGACACGCGCGAGTTCATGACGGTGTACCACGAGAACATCCACCGCTTCATCTTCCAGTTCAGCAACGTCTCCGGGGTGTACTCCCGCGTAACGGTCGTTACGCCGACGCCGCGCACAGAGATGCACTTTGACTTCCCCACGCAGCCCACAGGCGCGCCGTACCCGAACCACATCACCGTCTGCCGCTCGCTCGCCCCCTCGGTGATCACGGGGAGCTACGTCGACGCGGTCGTCGGGCCCGACCAGTACGACCTCGTCTGCAACTCGCAGCTGTCCGCGGACGACGACGACCCGCTCGCGCCGAACCCGCTCTTTGATATCCACGGCTCGGTCTATGTGCTGAACACGGGAACGGACGGCCGCTCGAACGTGTCCCTGCACTCGTTCAAGGACGGCAGCCAGGGCTTCACGGTTGGCCCGCTCTGCGTCGAGCCGGTGCTACCGGACGGGCGCCCTTCAGGCACCCGCAGCACGCCGAACGGCCCCTCGGACTGGCTGTGCGATGTCCTCACACAGCACGGCGCCCCCTCGGAACTCTGCAGCGCGAATTGCACGCTCGCGTACACGGGGCCAATGGACGTCTTCCTGCGGACGGGCGCCGGCGGCGACTACCTCTACGGGCAGGGCCTGCTGCCGTCCGCCACCTTCAACGTATCGCTCGGCAGCGGGCGGGACAAGGTCGTCTGGGCACAGAGCGCCGCCGCGACTACGCTCGACCTCGGCACAGACAGCGACCAGCTCATCGTCGAGGCTCCCACGCAGCGGCTGCACGCACGACTGGGCGACGACGACGTGATCGATGCCGTGGACGTCTGGTGCGGCAGTGACTCGCCGCACGTCGTGAACGGCGTCGTGTGGCCGCTCGGTCCGTCGGACGGCGACGTGCTCTCGCTCGAGGAGTACCGCATCCGCGACCAGCTGAACGTTCGCGCGGGACTGCCGCTCGTGTCTCCTGCGTACGGACGTGCTTTTGGCATGCCGCTGGACGCTCCCAAATTGCACGTGGGCGGTCCGCTTCATCCCGCAGAGCTGCGCCGGCGCGACGCTGAAGGAACTCTGCAACGCCTCTCACGCAGCGCTGTGCGGGATGGCGACGTGTCGTACATTGTGATGAACGTGACGGGCGGCGTCCTTCGGCGTGACCTCTTGTCGAACGCGACGGTCATCGTCGTCGAGATGGAAAACCAGTGCACGCTGAGCCTCAACGCCGACTCGCCGCAGGAGGGCGTGGCGCCGCCGACGGGATGGCGCGTGGGCGTGCAGCTTCCCGCGCTGCGTCTCTTCAATCTGATTGTCGTCGAGAGCACGCTGGGCTCGGACGGCGAGGTCCACGTGGTTATCCCCGATGCCGACCAGAAATCGCTCTCAAACGACGCGACGGACGCCGTCGACCCTTACGCCATTTCGCTGTCCCTTGCGCAGCCGTCCAACTACCTCGTGTTCGAGACGGGCGGTCTCACGCTCAAGACGACGAATCTGCCTCACCTGCGCACGTCGCTGCTGCACGCGTCGACCGTCACGGTGAACCATCCTCTCGCGTGGCCCGAGTACGTCTTTGACACGACGCTGCCGGGCTCCGAGGTGCTGCTGAGCGCCGTCGGCAACAACGTGCTCCTGTCCGGCGTGCGCGCGCGCCTCGAGGGACCCCTTCTTCGCACGGCCTTTGACGCGGGCTTCGGCTTTGCGGCGGCGGGCCTTCTGACGGACGTGTCCGTCATGGCGCGCGATGCGGGCGTCTCCCTCGCTCACGTGATCGACGATTGTGTGAGCCTCAATTTCACGGCCTCGCCCGCGCACCCCCGCGCGGCATCGTCGTGGTTCGTAGGCGTCAGCGCGGAATTTGGCATGCGACCCGAGGCCGTGTCGGCCTGCCTGCTTGCGCTCCACAACACGTCCGTCGTGGAAATGTTCGTCGACACCGTCAACGCGAGCGACCTCGATGCCGTCCGCAACACTGCGCTGCTCTACGCTCACAGTGCCGCTGTTCACCTTGCCGAGACGCGCACTCCGTGGGCATCGGCAGACCTCGCGGGCGATAACATCACGGTTGCAGGCCGCTTCACGCTCGCCGTCGACCACTCCACGAGGGTTGATGTCGCGGCTCCCTTCCGCCCTGTCGCGGCGCCTTTCCGTTCGAACTGCGGCGCTGCGGGGGCAATGAGGCACCCCACGACGTGGACATTCGTGGACCCCGCGGACACGACGGGGGCGCGTTCTGCGATGCTGCGGTGGTCGGCTTCTGGCTGCGGCGTGAGCGTGGCCGTTCCCGATGCTGGCTTTGCGCCGGCCATTGCCGTGTCTGACTTCCGCCTGAAATCGATCGGCGCGGTCATGTCGAGCGCGCAGGCGCGTGCGGGCACCTACCGCCGTCACGTGGACATTCAGCCGTCCTCGCTGTCGGCCGTTGGCGAGCCTGCAAATGTCGACGAGCAGCCAATCGCACTCGCTACGCTCACGTGGTCTGCGAACACGCCGCTGTCCCTCGATTTTGCCGACGGCCACAACACGCTCAGCGTGCGCGGAATGCACACGCCCCTCACCGCGGCGCACGTGTCGGTCGCGGGCGGCGCGGACTCTCTGACCCTCGACGTGCCCATGGGGGCCGGCGTGGAGTTTACGGGCGGTTCTGTGTTTATGAGCGCGCATTCGGGCGTGCTCGAGGTGCTTTCGTCGTCGGCAAGCGCGTGCTTTGATGCCGATCGCGTGTGCACGGCCGGCTTTTGGATTGCGGCGGCGACGCTCGGTTCGCAGGTGTGCATCAGTGAGCCCGCGCTCAACGAGTGCGAGCGCGAAAAGGCCGTCTCTCTGTCGCTGTCGAACCCCTCCACCGCGGTTCAGTTTGACGCGCGGTTTTCGTGCTCGGCGTCGGCCGCAGGGACAACCCTTCGCTTCGGTCGCGACGCCGACCTTCAGCCGCACACGCGGTACGACGCGTGGATCGCGCTCATGTTCTTCTTCTTCATCGCGAGCGCCCTCCTGTCCGTCGTCGCGTGGCTGTGCACGCGGCAGTGGCCCATGTTCGCCTCGCACCTTGTCCTCTCCGCCGCCCTCATGTGGCCTGCCGCCATGCGGGTCAACGAGCCTTCGACGGCGGCCGCGGTCGTGCTTGCGTCGCGCAAGGCCGTCTTCGGTCTGCTGACACCCTGGTACTGCGGCGCCGATGCCATCGCGGAGGGCACTGCGGACCGCTTTGCGACCGCCATGGCCGCCTTGTGTGTTGCATTCGCTGTCATTGCCGGGTTGGCCAAGGCGGCGTCGGTGCTTGCGCGTCGGCTGGAGGGCGGAGGGCAGTGGCGTGTGCCTCTTGCGCACGTGTGCGACAAGATTGCCGTCGTGCTCGTTGCGTTGTACGTCTTTGTCTTCATGCCGTCCCACGTGTTCCACCTGTCGCGGTTCGGCTGGACGCCGCTTGACTCCGTGTCGGTAGTCGCGTTGACTGCTGTGCTCGCGCTCTTTGTGCACGCGTCGGTCGACGTTGAGGGCGATATTGAGGCGCCGTTCGTGCTCGAGGGCTTCCCCGGGCCGCTCTCCAAGCCGGGTACGCCTGCGACGCGCGGGCGGGTACTCGTCGCGCTCAACTGCTTCTGCGTTGCCATCACGCTGCTCGCGTGCATCATCGCAAACCCGGACCTTGCGGAGACGGGCCGCGTGACCGCCACGTCGTCGCTTGGCGCGGCCGCCATTTTCCTCATACTGCTGCACTGCGCGCGCGTCGCTTCCGTCATTGCGTGGAACGACAACACGTCGCTGTCGGGCGGTGTTAAGGGCGCGCGGGCGCTCGCGCTCGCCAATGTCGTCCTCGAAGTGACCATCCTTGCCCTCGGGCTTGCGTTTATTGGAATTGTGGGCGCGGGGACGGCGGTGACGAGCGGAGCCCACCTGTGTGCCGCGTGGATGATGCTCTCGCTGCTGTGGGTTGTGTTCCAGTACATGCGGGCGTTCCGTCACGCCCGCTCTGTGCGCAGCGCCAATGCGCTGCGCCGCGAAAGTGCCGCCGACCGCGCGCTCTACGGCAATCGTTCTGAGAACAAGGGCCTGCTGGAGTCTGAGGCGCTTGAGCTCTGAGCGTCTCCCCATATGGCCGGTCCAGTCGGTTGCGTGTGAACTCTTTTTTTTTTTCATTTCCGCCGTTTTATATCGTCATGGCGTATAACGTTCATTTGAAATCCCCTCAACGCTAGCGTTTCCCTTTCCTCGTGACTTCAAAAAAAAAAAAAAAAAAGGAAATAAAATAAAATAAAAAAATGGGCCCC
>CALSCQ010001671.1:2500-13886 GCA_943704525.1 Pigoraptor vietnamica | reverse complement strand
CACACACACACACACACACACACACACACACACGCAAACACACACACACACACACACACACACACACACACACACACACACACACACACACACACACACACACCCACACACACACACACAGTGACGCACGCGCGCCCAACCATACAATGGAGTTTGGCATCAGTGAATCACTCGGTGTGGAACAGTCTGGACAGTGAGCCAATTTAGGCAATATCCATTTATTTCTCCACTGCTTCGCTTCCTACTGCGGAGGGGCTTTGGCGTGGCCGTCCGCGGCCGTTGCGGGCTTGCCATCGCCCTTGATGATCACGAGGGGCACGGGGCAGTTGTGTGCGAGGTGGTCGCTCACGGAACCAAGGAACAGCCTACGTTCGGAGGGCTGGTCAGAACATATACTGCCGCCGCCGGCTGTACCGATTTACACCGCTAAGCCGGCCCGTTGAGCCGTTCCGGTCTCAAACGTCCAGACTCGACACAAAACGGCACTTATCGCTCACCTCTTCACAGCGCCGAGTCCCCTCGAACCCACGACGACGACAGATGGAGAGATCTCCGAAGCCAGGCTGCAGATGGTCTCGCCGGGCTGTCCGTGCACGAGAATCGTCTCGCACTTGAGCTGCCAATCGTCGGGTACATCGATGTGAGTGCCACAAGAAAACGAGAAAAGAATGCGCACGTTTACGAATTATATCTGTTGAGCCACTCACATTGAGCTTCTTGCATCGGTTGCCGTAACTGTGCACAATCTTGCGAGCCTCTTGGAGCGACTGTGAGCGATGGGTTAGCGTCAGTGTCAGAGCCACTCGCAGTCACTGAACCCTCCAAAAGGCTACTCGCGCATGCACGGCACGCTGCCCCTTCCACCGACCTCATTCACTTGACGCTGGAAAGTGTCGTAAGGAAAGGCGATGCCCGACACTGCTTTCGGGCAATTGGAGGGACACCAGTTGGCAGGTGCCGGTTGGCGACATCAGCCGATCACGCCACGCACGCTACACAAACGCGGTCAATCACAGTGGACTTCTGACACTTACGCCCGACGATTGTTGTGTCGGCAAGCTGTTGAGGAGGGAAGACGTGCACGATGACGACGTTGTCGTGCGGGCGAAGCATGTGCTTGAGCGCCCATCGGAACGCGACGTCGCTGCAGTCCGACCCGTCGATGGCCACCATGACCTGATCGATAGATGGAAATCCAGTCGTCAGCAGCTGAGGGCACCACACTCCCACAACACTTTGCAGTTGCAATCTTGCCCTTTGCGCGGGAAGATCGTGGACGTACCTGGCGGGGCTCGTGACACCCGAGCACGTCCGGCTCCACTTGGCAGCTTGTGTCGTGCATCTCACCCGCCTTCGCGTGTCCGTCAGTTCCGTTCTCAGCGTGCGTTACGCAGCCGCCGTACGGAGACGGGGCACCGGGGGGAATGCTGATGGTCGCCATCGTGTTTAAATTGAGAAGGGTATAAAATTACTGTTAAGCTCTGGCCGCAGTTCTGCTCACAGTCAGTTCTCCGATTAGCCAGTCCACTGAAGCGCGCAGTTAAAGTTGTGTGTTGCAGCGTGCCAGAGGAGAGCTGCGATGGAAAAACGGGGGCGGTGTGTGCGAGCACATAGAGTGAGTGCGTGCGTGCGTGCGTGTGTGTGTGTGTGCGTGTGTGTCGACACCCTCAGTGTGCGGACTGCGAGATCCAGCTGATGGCCAGTTACTATGGGAATCGCCATACTCAGTGTGCCAGTGGACTGCGAGGGCTCTGTGCGATCTCCATTGTCCGCTTGTACAATAGAGTGTGCGGCGCATTCCATTCTCCTTCAGTACCCAGCTCCTCCGACTGTCGATTTGCTTTCTCGTGAGCTTGTGAGCGGGAACAATGCAGTAGCCCCAGAGAGAGAACTGGCGTGCGCTCTGTAAGAGGATCTCCGCATGTGGCGAGACCGTCGAACCAGATACTGAGAGGTCGTTGACGCCGCGCCGATGTTCCGATGGCGCCGGTATGGTCGCACGCGCCATCGGGTATTGAACTATGACAGACAAAGTGCGTGTGTGCGAGTGTTATGCTGCAGCAAAAAAAGGCGAATCCCAAGTCTGTGCGAGTATATTGTTGCTCGCCGTGGCCGGGCATGTCGCCAGTCACCGGTTGTAGCCGCCGATAGGGATGCATAGTTGCTGCGCGACAATGAGGGGTCACAACATGCATCGCAAACGCACATTTCACGCACGGAAGAGTCTCGTATGCTCGACAACAGACGATGCTTGCCAGGTCATCCGTACGCTCACGAGCGCTACCCTCCTTTACGACGACTGTGCAAGTGTCATCGGACGGCGAGATCTAGCAGTCACTCACCACAGGGCACGAGAGCCCGCAGCAGTACGCCTGGCACAGCGTGCACACGATTATGACGGACTTTCCGTCGATGCTCCTCATGGCGTAAACGGGGGGAAGGTCGTTCTCGAAGAAGCTGCGAGGGATTTTTTACCGTAAGTGATCGGCTAGCCATGAGCACGTGCGGTTGCATGGGTAAGGGGACGGGGACGGGGATGTAAGACGCCGTAGGGTACGACTAACACGAGTAATCCAACCGAGGCGCAGAGTGTGGGTACACTGAACGAGTGAACGATAAACGACGACAACAGCGCCGGCGCTGAGGGCCACTCACGCGTAATCGATCTGAAGTACAGTCCCCAGCAGCGCCGCGCGTTCTTCGGGGGTGAGTGCGTCGAAGCCCGGTCCCGCCTCGAAGAGATATCGGTCGAGGTTGGTCCACATCTCCAGGCAGCACTCTGCGCACGTTGACGGGTGCGGCTTGCGAATGGCGCCAATGTAGCCGGGATCGGCCGGGGAGATGCCGGAAGGGTTCGTACCGGCCTCCAGTCCCTTTGCGCTGTACACGTGGAAAACAGAGTCGCGCATGAGACCGAGCAGGCCCGAGTAGCAGGAAGGTCCGCGCACGATGGCGAAGGGTTGCTCGTTGCCGACAGTAAAGAGGTGAATCGTGGGCACGACGCCACCGCCGCCGATGGGGACGAGGGAGCGCGCAAAGTACGCGCCGGACAGCGCCGGATTCGTGCCAGGCTGCACGTTCGCGTTGCCGGCGTGCATCGTCATGTCGTTTTGGCAGCACTTAAAGCACACAAAGCACCCGAGGCACTTGCCGCAGCACTGGCCCTCGCGCTCGGCGGTGAACGCGACGCCCGCATCGGGATCGGGCTTGTACCGGTGGCCGTGGTAGCACCCACAGCAGCGCTTTCCAAGGACGACGTTGGGGTCGGCGTGGTAGAAGCGATTGACGAACGATTGGCGGCCGGGACAAAAGCAGCGACCGCAGCACCCGCTCTCTTCGCGCACGACGTAGAGGGGGTACGCGGATGTCATCTCCGTGTCACCCACAGTCACTTGCCGGTCCTTGTCCGCAATCACGTACGTGTTGGGGATCATGCCGTTGGAGAGCTTCTCGACGATGGCTTTCCCTTGCGTGATTTCGTAGTTGCGGACGTTGCGGAGCTTTTCGACAAAGAGCGCATCGAGTCCTATGGACGGCAGCGGCTGCTCTATGATCAGCAGCTCCTTCTGAGATGCCATTCTCTCTTCTCGTAGGCGAATGGTAAGAAGGAGAAAGCAACTGCGTGCCTTTTGTGTGTGTGTGTCTCTCTCTCTCTCCCTCTCTCGCTCTCGTGTTTTGGGTCAACCGCTGAATGGGTGCCGGTGCGCCAAACAGTGGACAATTGTGGCTGACAATGGAGTCCAGACACCATCGATGAGACCGCGGCCACCTCCGCCGGTCGGTCGTGTTGGCCCTTGAACCCTTGCTTTGAGCCCACGCGGTTCATAACACCTTTGCTTTAAGCGCACTCAGATGCTTCGTGCTGAAGACGTAGAAGACGGTGTCCGTGAGGACGCCGATGCAGCCCGCGTAGCACGTGGGACCCTTCACTGACCACAGCGCAACGTACGGCCGGCTCCTCGCTGCCCGACGTGAACAGGTTACTGTGGTGGAGACCGAGCCACCGCCGCTGCTGGGACGAGTGCACGGGCAAAATAGCGCCGGACTGCGCCGGCGGCATTAAAGGGGCGGACGTTCGTGTTGCCGGCGTGCATCGTCATGTCGTTCGAGTCGTTCTGGCCCGCCCGGCTGCACTTGAAGCCGGCACACAAAGCACCCCGGAGGCACTTGCCCACTGCTGGCCCTCGCCGGCTCGACTGTGAACGCGACACCCGGCGTTCGGGTTTCAGTTGAGTTAAAGCGGTGTCCAAAGTAGCAGCCGCAACACGTGCCACCGGCAGCGACTATGCGTCGGCGTAATGCACGCGGCCGACGAAGGACTGCATGCCAGGGACACCAGCAGCGCGCGCAGCAGCCGCTCTCCTCCTGCACGATGTAGAGCGGGTACGGCGTGGTCATGTTGGAGTTGGCGACTTGCACGTGACGGTCGCGATCGGCAATAATGTACGTGTTTGGGATGATGCCGTCGGTGAGTCCCTCGAGCAGACATTTCCCTGTCGAACTGAATGTCGTAGTTGCGCACGTTGCGGAGCTTGTCGATAAACAGAGGGTCGAAGGTGATGGCCGGCAGCGGCTGGTCCGTGATTAGGATCTCCTTGGACGACGTCCTTCACTGGGCCCTCCTTGCGCGGGCGATTGTGGCCGTGGAGAAGGGACGTGCGTCTGCAGTTTCAGTGGGTTTGTCGCAGTCGCGGCTTTTGTCGAACACTGGCAGAGAATCACTCGTCATGATAATTGTCCGGGTAACCGCTGGTACATTTTTCGGTACGCTAAAGTGGTCTTTAGTTGCACTGGTTTCCAGATGGCGTCACAAACTCCGAAGGAACGCCCTGGAGCCATCCATCCTGCGGATAATAAAAGCAGTTAGAACATTGAAGCCATATAACATCGGCTCACTGCCCAACAGCCGGCCTAACTAAGCCGTGGCAGCAGCTCACGCGGCACCGCAAAGTACGATAGCACACCTTCCATGTCCCTGCCTCCGACGAATAGTTGCGGCCGGTCGGCTGGTTGCGGAAGGGCCAGTTCGCGGGCTGGTCAAACTGAGGAAATTGGCACTGATTAGCCATCTACTCGGTTCGACACGGGCACGACGCTTTGAACACTCAGCTCCATACATACGTTGGCCTGGGCGATGGGCGTCTTGCCTGTAATCTTAACGTCCGTGCACGAGTGATAGTTGCTGAAGCACGTGTCTGCGAGCTTGCACGGGTTGTCTGCAATATGTAATCAAGCGGGTAAGAAACTGTCGCACAATATTGAGCTGTTGCATAAGACAAAGCTAACATTCCACTCACTGTTGGGGGCGCCAGTGCACGCAGGGGATGCGTCCGTGTGGCCGCTGCATGCGCTGTCTTCGGGATAGTACGTGCAGAACTGGGTGCCGCACCTGCGTGAGGACACGCGTACGCAAACCATGTGTTACGAAGCAAGCTTTTCGCGCAAGAAAGACTACAAATACTCACTTTGTCGTCTTGTCCGTCATGATGTAGAGAACGCGAATGGAGCACTGCGAATTGGAGGTAAGGCGTGCTCAATATCGTCCAAACGTCAATTCGAACGGCCGCGTGAGCACGCACCTTGTCGCACGCAATGTCGGGCACAAAGGCGGTGATCTTGTACGAGACGTACGTCGCCTCAATGTAAGGCACGGGCTTGGCCGAGTCCCTGCATTAACGGACATGTAGTAGAGGCATTTGAGTTAAAGCAACACAGAGACACACTACTGAGTATTACGCATTTTGTCGCAACAACACAGCCTGAACAGGTGTGCGTACCAGTGGGGGATGTGGTCGAGGAGGACAACGCGCGACACCTCGTTCTCGTCGAGAATGGCGAGCTGGAAAGGAGCGCCACCATGGGCCACGGACTCCTCCCACACGAACGTGTTCCAGCCGGGGTTAATGGTAGTCACGCCCCCCATGCCCCACTTGCCGGAGAACGGACCGCAGGGGCCTGTCAGAAACAGGGAAGAAGATCGGCGTCAGCAACCAGCAAATCGGAATTCCCCTCATGTCATGGCGGCAAGTCCGCTCACCATTCTTGTTGCCCGTGTTGTTGAAGACGAGATGGGTGCCGGACGCGTCGTTCTTGTCACGAGCAGAAGGGCACTGCGGAGTCGGAGTCAGCAAAGTCAGTCGCCGGGTCACTCTCAGAGTCAGTGAGGTCTGTCGGGCACGGCCGGGCTCACTCAACTCGAAGGACACGAGTTACACACCTTCCACCGAGCATGGCCTTCGACGCCCACAAGGGAAGCTGTCGCGACCACTGCAACGAGCAGCAGAAACGTAGAGGCACGCATTCTCGTGAAATCACAGACGACCAGTCAGAAGGCGCAGGTTATGTTCTCAACCGTGCCATCCACGTCCTTTCAAACAATAAGATTGTGTGCGCATGTACACAGAGTGTGTGTGCGCGTGCGTGGGGCTGCACAACGTGGGAATGGGGCGCAACGCACGTTGCATGACGCATTGGCGCTCCAACATTCGCCGTGTGAGTGGCTGTTGGCGCTGTCCGCGGACACTGTCCAAGTCGCGATTGGCTCTGCGGAAAAACCAAACTGCCATTCCAACAAATTTACTCCCGAGATCTCGCTTTCTTTCCTTGATCACGTGATTCACGCCCTTCGGAGGTAACATGGGTTCCTCCTCGCACTTCAGTGCCTGACATTCCGTTGCGGCGAGTGGGAAAGTGTGTGGGTGTGAGCGCAACGGTGAGTGCGAGTTTTGCTGAGGTGTCTGGGTGCGGCGTGAGTATCGACGCGGTTGGGACTGCGACGCTGCGAGACTCGGGTTCACACACGGCCGGCCGCCGTGTCAGTCTCGGCCGGCGGCCTGCCAGATCCAAGGGTATAAAAGCTGGCGGTGCGCTGTAGCATGCGACACCAACAGTTTCCCAGTCGAGCGCCCCACTTTGAACAAGCGAAAATGACGCACGGACACCACGACCACTACGACGGCTGCAACCACGTGCACGTGGAGGACCGGTCGCACACGTCCGCCGAGACGGAGCGCATCGTCTACAAGCCGAACAAGGGCAGCGACTTCTTTGTCGTCGCGCAGAAGGGCATGGTGCAGAAGTACCGCGACGATCCCTCGCACGTCTCTCTCCGCAACGTCGTGATGACCTTCCAGGTGTACCATAAGGACGGCAACAACCATGGGGAGCCCTCGGCCGCCTCCAACGCCGAGATGACGTGAGTAACGCTGGCACCGTAACACGGGTTGTGCATGTGAGATGGTGTAGGGAATGTGAGGCTGACAGCGCTGTTGTGTGTCGTTGCAGAACAAACTTTGGCACGGACGACCTCAACGACGTCATTGCCACGATCCTCAAGAACGGACACGTCGCCGGGCACTGCTGCTAAGCGGCGGAAAAAACCCCAAAGGGTTCCTCGAACGAAAGTCTGGAGGGTGGCTGTCCGCGGAGCGTCCGGATACCCTGCTGGCATGCCACGACAGCGTTCCTGGTGATATGTGCGCAAAGCTAGTGCGGCGTTGAAGCGTGTGCGCGTGCGTTCGCAGCGCGGCGAAAATTCAATATATTTCACATACCGAAATCGCAACGTGGCCGACCCTTCCTCTCAGATTTCCTTCCTCAGTTCGGATCTCACGAGATTGGCGCACGCGTCCGCAACGACGCCGGCAAACAGATCCACCGTCACCCCGCTCGAGGGGCCGAACGGCAGCGCGTGCATCGACGGATCAAAGTCCATCCCCAGCTGCGGCTCCCACGCATGCAGGGCGCCGCCGTCCGCGCTCTCCGGGGCCATTTTCAGTCCCGCGGACAGGCTGTCGAGAAGGGCGTAGGGCGAGTACAGGCCGCTTGGAGAGAGGGTGGTGAGCACGGCGTGCGCGAGGGCTTCGTTGCGCGCGAGTTCGCCCGTCGCAATCGAAGCCGTCAACAGCGTGTCGAACAGCTCAAAGTGGAGGGGATCGTCCTGCGGTGAGCGATTTGTGAGAGAGGCATCTAACCAAGACAACCGCAAGGAGTCAAGATCATTTTTGGCCCAACGGCATCGAGGCGACATATTGGTGGCCCGAGCACGCGAGCGCACGTCTTCCGCGCCGGCACAATTCGCACTCACCGTGCGGCCGCGGTGGGCAGCCAGCGCTGTCGCTTCACTCCAGCACGTGCGATCTACAAGCAGCCGCACGGCGTCTTGCACGCGACCGACCGACGGGCTAAAGGGCCAAACAACGTGTGCGTGAGTGAATTGGAGAGGAAAAAAATAGCGATGCTGTCAACGGAAAGACGAGCAATGTGAAGACCCACTGAGCGAGAAGGACGGCCTCTGCAACCGCACGGTCCCTCATAAGAGGGTCCCGCAGTACGTCGGCGTCCGGCTGGAGCAGCGGGCGGCACAAGAGATCGAGGGCGCGCGTGTACATCGTCGACGCGGCGTGCGCGTTGGCCGCATCCGCACCGTCGCTATGCATCGCGGCCACGACGAGCGAGACGAAGCGGGGAAGGCACACCGGGCGCAGGATGTGCAGGAGGCGGCAGACGTACTCGAAGATGGGAAACCTGCAGTCCCAACGCGCCCATCGTCAGAATTGTAGCAATGAGAGAGGCGGTCTTCCCAGCAGCAACACACACATGGGGGCCATTGGGACCGGTTGAGACCCGTCGCAACTGGGAAAACAATACATAGTGCGGCTCGCTACAATCAATATCCAGCGATGCGCACTCGCCTCACGCCGTGCGGCCCGGGCACGACATCGCATTCAAGCAGTTCGTCGCGCCACTCCACGCCCCCCTTGAGCGCTCCTCTCAGCGCACGGCCCTGCCACCGCCGCCCCAGCCACGGTACGCTGAATTCCGTGGGATCCGGCGCAGTGGGCGCCTCGTCGTACGCCCAGTCCACAACCGCCCTCACGACAGAGACGCGCCGTGCGTCAGAGTCGTGTCTGGTGCCCGTGCCGTCGTCCTCCGCATCCTCCTCGGTGGATAGTGTGAGGCCAAAGTACTCGAGCAGAACGGCGAGCGCATCGTGCGGCCAGTCCGCACACAGCCGCGTGACGAACCCCGCCCACCAGTACGGAGCACGCGGAATTCCCTGCAGCGGACGGAAATGGGACGGTCAGCAGGAAGAACAGCAAGAGCGAAAATACATCGACAGCGCAAACCCGTTAGGTTGAATCAGACATTGCGGCATTTGCCCACTCACATCCGCCGTGGGAGAGTTGTCGCCACCGCCGACACTGTCGCGCACCAGCTCTCGAAGCCGTTCCACGAGGTGCCTCCTGTCCATTTCTCGCGCGTCGATGTCGTCGTTTGAAAGCTCCGCTTCAGCGTGCAATGCAGAGGCATCGGCGTCCAGCGTCGAGAGAAACCGCTCCAAAAGGCCCCTCTCCTCAAGCGCAGACCCTGGAACAACAAACGCAGTTGAGCCAACAGACAACAGCAACACGGCAAAGAAAACGCACAATGTCACCAGGCACCCCTACACCTCATGGGGCCTGCTACGGATAGACACAGAGTCTCCCGCCTCCCAACTCCCATGACACCATACGCAGAGGCCACGCTGCTCACCGTGCACTGCAGAGGGCGCCGTTTTTTGAAGGTATTCCGCGATCGCACTGCGCAATAAAGCGCCGCAGCCCGCCCTTCCCGCGCACAGCAGGACGAGCACTCCTGGACTTGCCACGCCGCCGCTCTCCCACAGCGCCGACACCTCGGGAGCAACGCCGCACCGTGCGTTCAACAGGGCTGCACTCGCACTCGCCGCGTCAAAGAGGGCCGCAGTCGCACGCGCAGACTCGGCGTGGGCGCCGGCATCGCGCAGTGCGCGTATGCGCGCGGAAAGCGCCAACGACAGGCGGCTTCGCAACCTGAGGCTCTCCGTTGACTCGGCGCCGCCCTTTGCCCGCGCGACCCAGCTCATGCCAGACGCAGCCGAGGACGCGGGAGAAAAGGCGAACGGGTTGTATCGCACGCGCCACACCCCTCCGGAGTGCCAACAGCCGACGCTTGCGGCGGCGTCCGTCGCAGCGTGCTCCGCAGCCTCGTCCCCGCAGTCCACCCAAAGGGAGAGAGGCGCGTCGGTCACGTGCGTCGGGGAAGGCACGTCCACACTGCATACGTGCCGCCCCGTTGCGGCCTCGAACATGTTCACTTGCGACCGTCGCGGGTTCGACGACGACCACAGCACCCCTAGCGCGCTTCCCGCACAGAAGAGATCGATGGGCGCCGAAGAAGGAATGGCATCGCAGCCATCGAGTCTCGTTAGCATGGTAACGCGCGGCGTCCACGCGCCTTCCCCCTTTGTTTCTTCGCCTACGCAGAATTCAAACACGTCCCCGTCGGTGGAGAGGTACACGAGCGCCGCGGCGTCCGTGCGCGCGCACACGGCCCTCATGCCAAGCGGCCCCGCTGTGCGCGGCGCACAATCCCACGGCACGGCAGCGAGCAGCAGATTCGCAAATTCGCGCGCCAATGGCCCGTCAATACGCGCGCTCGAGGCGCTCGCGCGTGGCAAGCGCCCGTCGTCGAAGGCACCAAACGCAGTAACGCTGTCACGCAGCGAGTCCCACGTCACAATGACATCACCGTGGCGGGCATCGCACGTTGCAGCATCCGGCGCCCGCACGGCGTCGCACACGACCGCAACGGCCGTTCCGAGCGCAAAGAGGGAGGCGCGGGGGCACCCCAAAAGGACATCGACGACTTCCGCCGCGTGCGACAGGCGACCGTCGGCCGCAACCCGCAATTCGCAAGAACGCACACGGCATGCGAGCGGATCGCTGGGGTCCGTTCCGAGCGCACGCTCGCACCACACGATCCGCGACGATCGCGCAATGAACGCGGCCGTGAGCACCTCCGCCCCCGCCGTCACGCGGCAGGACGAGTGCAGCGGCTGTGTCCACGACGCGGAAGACACGTCGTACACCCACAGCCCCACCGTGCCGTCACGGCGCACTTCGAGTGCGTGATGTCTCTCCTCCGTCGGCGAGTGCCCAGTTTTGCTGCTGGAGGGGGCGACGTGCACAAACACTTCCACGATGGGTGACGCGAGGGCGGATAGGAGCACGCGATCGACGCGATCTCGAAGCGCACCGGCGAGAATGGCCTTCAAGGCATGCTCGTCTCTGTAATCCAAGCCCTGCGCACGCCGCGTGATGTCAAAAGCGACCAGCGTGTGGGCGTCTGTCAACGGCGCGGCCACGAGCCCCGTTGGTGGGTCATGCAGCCCAACAAATACGTGGTCGCATCCCACGCGCACGAAGGATATCCGCGGTGGCCGAGCAGCGCGGTACTCGCGGCCACCGTCCGCGATCACACTGACGAGCGCCTGCGGAAGAGTGCGGAAGATATAGTCGGTGGATTAGGCGAGGAAGATAGGATGTGATGAAAAAGTGCAAACAGAACGCAAAGTCAGCACGCG
>CALSCQ010001669.1:0-13542 GCA_943704525.1 Pigoraptor vietnamica | reverse complement strand
CTCTCTCTCTCTCTCTCTTTTTTTTTTTTTTCTCTTCTCAATTGAGCAAGAGACATGGACATTGCAGACCGAATCGCCTCGCATCTCGGGCGAGGAATAAGCTCGCAAGTGGGGGATCCTCCTGCGCCCCTTATTGTCGGGGGAGGGGTTGATGCATTGCTCAACGTCGTGTGTGAAGCGCGCGCGATCGACCCACAACGACGAGCCGTCGTCGCCTGCGTCCAGCCTCGGCAAGACACACGCGTCGCTGGCGCTGTCGCTGAGGGATAATGTGTACGTCGCTGTGTTGCGGTGCATGGGCGTGGGAAGCCCTCTCATCGGTCGTCTGCGGTTGGCCGTGGAGGGGCGGACGTCGAGCGCAGTCGTCGACGTCGAACGCTGTTACTTGGAGGGACGAACGGAGGAGGCGTTTTCGCTGATCAGCAGCTATTCACGCCACATTGGAGCCACTGCGCACGGCGTGTTACTGGGACTGCACCACGTTCTCGTGACGCTCGTCGACGCGTGCTCTGCGGGCGTTCGTCAAGTGCCTCCGTGGCGCCATGCCGTCGTCGTGACGTCCCTTGTCAGCGTCTACACTCAAGATCACATCATCGGCTCCCTCTCACGATGGCGACTTATGGAGGTTGGGATGGACGCGGAACTGCACGCCCGCCTCTGCGCTGCGCGCGCCGAAGTGCACCAGCGACTCGAAACAGCGCTGCGGCCAGGGGCACGCGTAGTGATCGTCGTCGATGAGGTCCAAGAGTTCGCGAACATCAGAACGCACTGCGCGATGACTGGATGTGCAGTCGACGCGAAGGCGGTGGTCGAAAAGTGGCTCTCGGACGCAGGGTCACGGGCGGTGGCACGTGACGGCTACTCGAGCCGAACCGCGCGTAATTTTTTGCACGCGATTCTTCGCAGTGGGATCGAGCTTTCAGCCGCACAGCGACTCGGCACGCTGGTGGTATGCTCAACGAACGTCGCTCTCATGTTTCGTGTTGCGCGCGACGTATCTACGTTCAACCGAACCAACCTGCGAATCTTCTCGGCACTCCCTGTTTTCGACGTTACTCTCGTCCGCCGTGTCGTTGATGCGGTGGCCCCTCAAGCCAAGCCGCCGCTCAGTTGGACGACGACGACATCCGTCCGTTCATCGGTCGACCCCTTATCGCCTCGGAGCTGGCGAGGCACTGCGCCGACAACACAATGAATGTGGCGTCCGCGATGGCCGCTGCGAAGCGCGATGTTATCCTCATGCTCGAACAAAACCTGTGGGGCCTCTTCGAGTCGGGATGGATCGTCGCGCTAGACGGGACCCGTGCGTCTGATGCCGCGCAATTCGCTGTCTGCGAAGTGGTTCTACGGGGCTATTCGCTGCAGCGCAAGAACAACGGAGCCAACGTCTTCGAGTCGTGGATTGGGCCGCTGTGCGACGATGCGATTCTCGAGCCCATGACGCGAGAAGCAGTACGCCGCGTGGCTATTGAAGGGTTGCCGATCGTGTACGAAGCGATTGCGAAGGCGATTGCGACCGGTGTTGCGCCGTTTGTTTCGACGGGTCATTGCGCTCGCGCTCGCGGCACCCTCTTGGAATATGTTCTCGCTTTCGCGTTGCTGAGGCGCGAACTTTGCGGCTGCGCTCCGCAACCCTTCGCACATGGCCTGCCTGTCGTGGACGAAGAGGAGCTCTTTACGGCACTTGCGTCAGGTATTGTGTGCTTTCCGCCGGAGCGCTGCGGCCCTAATATCATGCTCAGGGACGTTGCTGGCGATCTAGTTGGCGTACGGATCGCGCTATCAAGTGCCGACTTCCCAGACGCGCTCAGGTCTCTCGATCCCGATCGAATCCTGCGAGCCGCGAGCCCTCCACGCCGCGCCTCTGCCAGTGAACTCGCCAGCATGCGAAACAACAACGGTACGTGTCGCTACAAACGCGTTGTCATATGTATGACCGGCTTCGCGCGGGATGTGTGGACATACGGTTAGAGAATTCAACGTGGACGTTGCGCGCGTCGCGTTGAGCGGCGGCATCTGTCTCTACGACGCGAACGACTTCAGGCACGGCAACGTTTTGTTACAGCTGGGCCAACCGGGTGAGCGCCCCTCCCGTGCGACGCCACCGCTGTGTGAGTGGCAGTGGAAGCTACAACACGACCCGTCGTGTGAGAAACGCGCGAAGAGTTTCGCCGCTAAGGACCTTGCATCCATTGCTGCGGATTGGGGTGTGAAGGGCGTCTCCGGTAAGAAGAAGTCGCTCGTTGTCGCTGCACTTGACGCTCATGCGCGCAAGCGTGACGAGATTCTGAACGGGCTCGACGTGAGATTTGGCGACTAGATGCTGACAGCTGTCTGACTGGCATAGTCGCTGAGGGCTGCAGTCTCTCGGCGGCCGCTGTTTCTGACGGAATTGTACCAGTTCGTGCATTTGGCACTGTTATGTTTTCTTGCATCTTTTACTTGCGCACCAAAAAACACATTGAAGATGGAGTGTCACCACGACGAAAGCACGTGAGTCGGACGCTGTCCGGTGTGAGTTGCCTTTCGCTAGCTGCTTCTGGCTGTTTCTGCGCCTGCCGGTGTTCACGGTGTGAGGGGAAGTTGCTGTTAATTTGGCTAGAATTCAAATTGAGGCAGACTTCGAAGGTCGAACCCAATTTTTCAAAAAAGAGGGCGTCCCCGTGTAACTGTTTTGCCAAGATTGAATTGAGCCTCCAGAAAAAATGTGGGAAAAAAGGGGGCGAACCCAATTTGCAACAGCCAACACCAGCCGACCAATCGGATAAGGGCGAACATCAAAGCAAGAGTGTAACATCTGGCACTGACGTTCGCCGGCGAAGGCGAACGACAACGAGAGTGGCCAATGAGCACGCGAATAGAAGAGTGCGAACATGCAATCGTGTAACACACACACACACACACACACACACACACGAAGTAACTCTGCAAAAAATAAGTATAAAGGGAGCGGACCGTGCTCGTCACTCGGCTGATCATCAGACCCCGGAACTCCCAGCGTTCAAGTCCGTGCAACTCTCTCCTGCCGAAAAGATGGCTCCCCCCGAGACAGCCCCTTCGGTCGCCAACGCAGGCTTGGATCCCTACCAGCAGCGTGCGCAAAACATCTCGGTGGCGCGTAACACACCGCCGATGGTGAGCAGGCACGCGTCCCCGCAGAAGGCCCGCAATGGCAACCTCTGGAACCAGTGCCTGGACACCGCGAGGGCCTGCCTCCGAAAGAGCCCCAACGCGATATACAAGGCCGAAGCCGACAGCACCCACGACAAGTTCTTTAAGATCGTGGACACTCTCGTCGACATCATCGAGGTGGGATTAACTGGCACGAGTTGCATAATTCAATTACCACTGACTGTGCGAATTTGTGTGGCGAACGCAGGCCGGCGGAAGTGCCATGGACGTCCTTCAGTCGGGGATCAGCGGCTTCCCGAACCCCAATTACCCCATCGCATACCTCGCGAAGCACGCACAGAAGACGCTGGGTGAGTCTTCCACATGTGTTCTGCAGTGCCGAGAGCTCGCCCCGTGCGCTGACACACACACGCGTCGTCCACCCATTCAGACAAACTGCAGACGTCCATCCTCGAGCCTCACGACAGCGAGGAATCCCACGGCGAGGAGTCTCAGACGCCCCAACGCGCGACACCCGCAACACCCGGTGTGCAGCATTCGCCCATGGACGTCGACGAGCAGCCGCCCAATCCGCAGTCCGCAGTGAGCCCCGACGCAGCGGTCCCTTCTCAGTCGGCGCAGGCGTCGCAGGAGGTCGTCAACACCGACCACGTGCCCACGGATGAAGAGATGGGCGCGCCGACTGGCCATGTGGGCGACGTCGACGACACCGGGGCGCCTCAGCCGCCTGTCGAGAGCAAGCCCCGTCAGCGCGTCCGTAGGGCTCTCGATCCGGACTTCGCTCGCACCATCACTTCGTAAGTTCACACACGCGCGCATGTAGTACGCCAGCGAGATGTAAAATGCGCTAACTTGGGACGTACGGTTTGCTTGCGCAGCAACCAGAGTGCGGACATGGACGAAGAGGAAGTCCGGGCGCTCGCGATATTGGCGTGTGCTCACATCACGCAATTCCTCAAGACGTCGCCCACCCCCAAGGCTTGTCGCCCGCGTGACGACAGCGATGATGCCGACGACTGTGCGTCGCCGGCCAAGAAGCATCACGGCGCTTAAACGAAGGCGTTCGCTCGCCTGCCCGGCCGTTCGGTCCCTCCTCATGACCGCGCCCGGCATTCGTTCGATTTACTATCTTCTCGCGGCATTATTCGCGTCGTCGTAGTGTGCACGTGTGTACCTGCAGCTCTTGGTTTCGCAATACACGCTTGTGACACACAGTTTTGCTTTAGATTGAACTGTTGTATGTTGTGACACACCGATCGATCTACGTGTTCAAATAAGAAAGGTACTACTCACACATACCGTTTAACCACAACGCCTGCCACGGACGGAGGCCTCTGTATCTCTCTCCCTTTCGCGGGCGCGCCCTTCACTTTTGTGTGTTTGCTGAAGACAGTATGAGAGTGAGAGAGCAACTACCGACGCGACTCCAATAGAGAGAAAGAGATGTCGTATCAGCTTAAATCATAGACGTGTCCAATAGAGAGAGGGAGAGAGAGACATAGAGAGCGCCGCTTGTACGCTCAATGTGTCAACGTGCAAACACACGTCGCACTCTGAAAGCGCTGAAGTGCGAAGCGGCGTTGCAGCCACTTGTCAGTTTGCGACGTCCTCGGCATGACGTCACGGACTTGGATTGAAAACAGAAAAACTGAAAAGCCAAAAAACTGTGACGTCCGCCCCGCTCAATACCCCACGCCTCTCCGTCTCCCGCGCGATCGCTGCGCTGTTGCTGCCATTTCGTCGTTTCTCACTCTCCCGTTTGACCTCGTTGGTGTCATCGGCCTCTTCCTCGGTAGGGCCGACCGGCGCTCCCTTGCCCGTGTGTCGCGTGGGCCGCGCGAGGCCGCCGTGTGGCTGTGGGAAGAGGACGTCGCGGTTCGCCTCAAGTTCGGCGTATTGCGTGCCATGAGCGTGGACGAGGCCTTCTGCGCGCACGTGCGGGGCGTCCTTCTCGGCGGTGCACTTCCCGCGCTTTCCATCCACGCCGTAATCGAGGACTGCTGCACTGCCGACCGCCTCGTGAGTCGCGCGACAAGTGCGACGGAGGGCTTTGTCACAGTCAAAAGTTGCATTTCGTGCGGCGCCCGCGAGCCCCTCCGGCGCCCTCTCCCTGCTGCTCTCTTCGACCTGTCGTATGCGAACGGCTTTTACCGCGTCGACATTATGGACGCCGGGCTGTCCGTGCGGAGCGTCGCGCAGCTCTGCGCGGTGAACACTCGTGCTCGTGAATTGCGCCGTGCGCGACATTTCGTGCCTCGCGGACAGCAACGCTCTGCGCACGATCGCTCTCTCGCGATGCGATTCCGTGGCTTCCCTCCCCAATTTTCGCTCCCTTCAGCGGGCGGAAATTCGGTGCTGCAATGCGCTGACGTCCGTGGACGGGCTCCGACACGTGCGCGCGGTGTTGCTGGAGGGCTGCGAAGGCGTACGCGACGTTAGCCCGTTATCTTACGTGCGCAAGGTTAAGCTTGAGCGGCGCTACGGTCTGACTGATGTGAGCGCGCTATTTTTCGGGCGCGTGCACACGCTGGTGCTCGAACTCTTGACGATTCTTCCTCTGCCGCTGGGCGCGCGCGTCCACACGCTCGAGCTGTCGTGCGTGCGGTTGGGCGCCCCTGAAATGGAGGCGGAAGCAGCTCACATGCACCGTGCGTTTCGTGAGGCGAGTGGCAGTCGGACAGCAATGCCTGATGTGGTGTGCACGACCGCCGTCGTCCGGCAGAACTTCACCTTCAACGATTCCGACAGCACGCCAACGGTGCTTGAGGTTGGCCATGTCTCACTCAAATCCCTCTGCGTGCAAGGCGTCCGCGACCGTGTGGACCTGCGCGGCCTCGACACCCTCTCCTCCGAGCTTGTTTCCGTCCGCCTCTCTACCGGCCACCTTACGGACCTTACTTTTGCGCGGCGTTTGTCAGTCGTCGTGTTGGACACGGACTATAGCGCCCGGCCCGGGTACCTGGATTTTGAAGTTGACCTGTCGCCCCTCGCCGAAGTGATATGGGGCCGCAGCGTGGGCTCGGTGTGGAGCCTGTTGCCGGCGGTTGCGCGAAGGATGCGGGAGTCGCCTGGCGATGTGCGCGTGCAGCGGCACGGATGTGCGGCGTTGGCTGGCCGTCGGTGGGTGTTGGAGGATCCCTCCGGCGATCTTGGTGACGTCGATCTTGCGAATGCGATTCTCAGCGCGATTGCGGCTTTCCCAGGGGACGATGTGCTCGTGCAGGACGGGTGCGCTTCGCTACGGCGGATGATGGCGCACTCTTATCAGTTGCACAAAATCCTAGCGCGTACGTCGCAGTTGGTGGAGGCCGTGCTCTCGCTTCTGGCGAGAGAGGGAGCGTCTTCGGCGTACATTGCGGCGGTTCTCGCCCTCTTTCTCGGGATGCTTGAGCGTGCTTATGGGATGCGTAAGTTTGATCCGAACGATGTTCGCGCGCGCGAATTGCGGCGGGCCATCTGCCTTGATGAAGCGGTTCGAACTGCGATACGCGCTGCCGAGGCGTGGCCGGAAGACGTCGACGTACTCCGGTGTGCTGTGGGCGTCTTCGATTGCGTCGCTGCGATGTTGGTGGCTCCTGCGCGCGAGCTGTTCCCCGACGTCTTCGCGAGTGCGGGGGATGTGCGCGTGTGGCTGCCGTGTGCGACCCATGCGGCCCTGGCACTTGCGCGCCGAACGTGCCACGCCCGCGAATCGATGAGTTTCTTCTCCAAACTGCCAAACATTGGTCGCCATGGCGCCATCCTTTTTGTCGAGAGCGGAGTGCTAAACTTTGTATTGGAGCGGGCGGCGGAGTCCCTGGCGGCTCCGTATCGCAGCGGCGAAGGGCCAGACTGGCTCCCTCCGCTTGCTGAACTTGTCCCGTACGCGTGCGATGGCCTCGATGCGGATGCGCCGGCGCTCGTCTCGGGTGCGATGTTGCTTGATGTGACGAGGCACTTGTCTCGGTGGATCGCTGGTGGCCATGGTGGCGACGCCATACATTGGGAATCTCGGGCGCCAGTGCTTAAAATCCTCCTCGTTGAGGAGCCGTCCTCCACTTCCGACCACAGCGATGAGCAGGCGAAGCGCGCACTTTCGCGGCACCGACTGGACCGCGACCTGGCAACTGCGGCGGCGATGGCTACGTTGGTCCACAGCAGCCATGCATTTGAGCAGCCCGGCCTCCTTGCGGCGGTTGCGAATCACATTGTTCGCAGAGCGAATGATGTGCACCCCCGCACGGCAGTGTGCCTCGATGCGAGTGGGAGTGGCGTGTCCATCGGTCGCGCCGGCGGAGGCTTCGCATATCTCTCAGCGACGGTGAGAGCGGCTGTGTGCGTCGAAAGGCCGGCGTACTTTGACGGGTCTTGCTATCTCGAAATGCGGGCGTGCGGTCCGCCGGGCGTCAACGTCGAAACCCCGCATCCGAAGCAACGCGAGCTCCTGATCAACGTCGACACTCTCCTCACACTCGCACGCGGCTTTCGTGTGCTTGCTGCCGCGGGCGAGGACGGCGCGTGTGTGGATGCGGTTGACGTCGCACTGTGGGATTGCGTGGCGTGCCTCGAGATGGATGTCCTTTGGACCGTCAACAAGCTGGCGTTGCGACAAGAGATTGCGTGTATCGCCGCGACGCTCTTTCGGGAAAAGTGCCGTCGTGCGGGCGACGCTACGGCGCCGGCGGCACTGTTCGCACTGGTTGTGCTGGAGGTGATGGGGTTGCCGCAAGAGTTCACACCGAGCGCATACCATCGTGATCGTGACACGACTCGGGGGATTCCGCCAGACGCGCGCAGGTCTCAATATAAGAACTTCAGCACACGAGATGACCCAGCAGCAGCAGCGGCGGAGGAAGCGGTGCGTGCGATGGTCGGCGCGGTCGCGTCCATCGTTCAGCTCGCGGAGGGCACCGCGCTTTGCAGCAGCGGGACGATGCTTGCGTGCATCATCGATGCAATTGTGCCGGCCAAGGTCGCACACGATCAACCGCCAAAAGTGGTCGTCGATTCGCGCGAAGTGCGTGGTGATCGCTTGTCGCACGCGGTGTTGGTGGCGGCGGCGAGGGGTGGATTGCTGTGGGCGAAGCAACCGATCAAAAGCAGTGAAGTGGACAGGCTTGTTGGGGCGGCCGCCGCTTTCGCGCTGTCCGCTCTGGACCGCAAGGGGCGCGCTTCCGTTGTCGACGGCACACCATACCAGGCGGTGCACATGCTCCGTCGCCTGCTGCTGGACGGGAGGAGGAAGCAGGACAATGACGTGGACGAGTGGCTCCCGGGGAGCGGTACGACCGCTTCCGCGCAGACGCTGTCCGGCGCGTTCAGGGAACTCGAGCGTGTGCGTGCGCGCGAACTGGTGGAGCTCGCACTGGACGAACTCTTGAGAGAATTGGTTTCGGACTGAAGCGGTTACTGAGGCAGAAGACGCCCCGGCAGTGCGAAGACTTGAAGTTCAATGAATGGCCGCTGAAATGAACACCTCTGTCAGTCGTCACGCACGCGTAATACTCTCCGTCCGCTGTATCGTATTAAATCTGCCATGTACGCTCGGTCAAGGTGCCACACGAGGGTTTTGTTATGAACGGCAGTTTGCTGCTGGAACCCCGACCTCATTTTCTCAGGCTGCGCCACGATTCAACTCGCCGACAGTTCAGTTATGACGGCCCAACCTTCATTGACGACAGGTGAAAACAAGGCACAGCGCTGGAAATGACAGGCCATGACAGTCACCACAACTGCCACACCGGGCGCAAGAGGTAGTGCGCGATTGGCTTGGCATTCGCTTATCGGTGGCCCATTAAACGGCCTTAGCCACTGACGGCTGAAAGTCACTGCCTGACACCGCCATATTGCGGCCCGCCTCAGGACCGACTGGTCCGGCGACTCATCCATTCCGGCCGTGCCGGCAGCCTGAGATCGGCAACGGCTGGCGGAGTCAGTTTGCTTCGGCCGGCGCAGCCGGCTTAGCCATGCCGTACCGCCATGCCCTGCACTGGGTCGGTGAGACTGAGTGACTGTGCGGACTGAGATGTGAACCAGTTTAATATTGAAAAAAAAAAACAACAACAACGCGCACGTCAGCGAGAGACTGGCGGCATTCCGGGTGACCAACCGGACTAAGACATGGTCGGTAACACAGCCATCCGATTGGTTCTACTCACCCACCCTTGGCGAGTGTCCGTGTCCGGCTGTGCGTGAATCAATCGATCAAAGAAGTTATCGCTCAGAGGGTGACGTTTCCTTTCCTTCCCAGCACGCTCGACACGGCCCTCTCTCTGCGTCCCACACACACACTCCTTGCTTCGCACACTGCGTCACACACACACACTCTTGCTTCGCACACTGCGTCACACACACACACTCTTGCTTCGCGTCTCACACACACACTCTTGCTTCGCACACTGCGTCGCACACACACACTCCTTGCTTCGCACACTGCGTCTCACACACACACTCTTGCTTCGCACACTGCGTCACACACACACACTCCTTGCTTCGCACGCTGGGAATACACATCGATTGCATGAGAACCGGTAACGTTTGTTCGGACACAGCTCGAGACGTTACGAAACGGACGGACGCTCGAACACGCAAACGCACGACACACGCACACACAAAACACACACACACACACACACACACACACACACAAATTCCACAACCGCATTTATATATCTACTCATTCAACGCACACACACACACACACACACACACACACACACACACACACACACACACACACACACACACACACACACACACACACACACACACACACACACACATTTTTTTCCCCTGAGCAATCGCCATTCCAACCTTTTAATTTATAACAACCACGTATGGGCGACTCCTCCGAAGCCGAGAAGCCGTCCGAAAGCCCTTCGTTTCGTTCGCGGATGCTCGCCGCCATGTGGCCCGGTGCAGCAGCCGCACGGCGATGTCAACCACGCGACACGCGCACGAGCGCATCGAACGGATCAGAGGCACCCTCCGGCCTCGCGCTGCGTCCGCGCGGAGAGGCGTCGACAGCGTCTCAAGCCCCATCGACGTCGAGAGCTGCTCGCGCGCAGTCAAGCGAGAGAATGGAGCGTGAACGAGGCGAGAGACACCGTTTCAAGTGCGCCTCATCACCCCGTGTGTCGGACATCGCGAAATTGGCGCGCGAGTATTGGGCGCTGAGGGCGGGGAAGACCGCGCAGCCAGCGCCACGGCAGGGTGCGCCTTCTGCTCCCAACGGGGATGTCGACAGGCGCATGCGCACGCAACCGGGGCATGGCATGAGGGACGCGAACGTATCGGCGATCGTCGGCGTACTGGAATGCTTCCTCGCCGTTCCGCCCCTCTTCCTGCTCTCGCACCCTTCGCGGAAAGTACAGGGCCTCCTCGACACCGCGCGTGCGGCCGAGAAGCAGCTCGATAACTACCTCGACGTGCTTCGCAATTGTGACGAGAGCGTGCCCGTGGAGGTCCTACGCGGGCACGTGACCCGTCGGGACAAGAGTCGGTGTGCGTTTGTGCGCGCAGCGAGGGACTTCCTCGCCGTCATTCCGCTTGCAGAATGCATGCAACACGCCATCGATTGCGCCGAGTATCAACTGGCGCGCACGCGAACAGCGATGGAAGGGTGCACGGCCTCCGCGTCACGTCGCCCAGCATCAATCTCGCGCACGTCGACTCCGGCGCACGTTGCGGACGTTGCGATTGCCGACGTGAAGAGGGCGCTCGAAGTCCTGCGCGCATGGGAAGAAGAGGCAAGAACGGCAATGCGCGGGTGCGCGGACGCCACGGACGCGTCCGCAAATGCCCTGTGGCGCGCGATGGGCGCGTGTGGTGCCATGTGCGAAGGCGTGTCGGGTGACGGCGTTGAAGGCGACGGACGGCGACTCGACGCGTTGGCGCAAGTGGAAGCCTTGCCGGGCCTCGTGAGCGCGCTGAGCGGGGCGATGACGGCAGAGACGGAATTCTGTACCGCACACGCCGCTGCGCATCCCGCCCCACTCGGCGTTCTCGTCGGCGCGTGTGCGTCTGCGTGTGCCGCGTACGAGGCGTCCGTCCTCGAATTGACGTCGCTTCGCGCGGAGGCGCTGCGAATGCAACGTCGCCTCGATACGGACGCGGAATGGCGGACGACAGACCTGCCCTCACCCTCGGGCGAGTCCGCCGCACTGTCACGCGCCCTTGTGGCGTACGACGCCGCATTGAAGCGGTCGCACACCGCCGACCTAGCGCTTGCTTCCGCGCATCTCTCCTTGAAACAGGCGACGCATCCCGCGGTGCGTTCAGTGACGGCGTCCCAAGTGAGCGCCAAGCACGAACAGCCGCTGTCCCTCTCCTCATTCGCGTCGTGCAAGGAGGAGGCTGCGGTTGCCGAGGCTGAAGCGCACGCGCGCGTGGCGCGAGCGAAGCTCTTCGAAGTGACGGACGCGCTCGTGCGACTCGGGCAGATCCTGTTCCCAGAACTCCCGCGCATTGTACACGGGGTCGGCCTCGAACAGCAGCTCGCGTCGGATAACATTTACGTCGTGCGGCGCCGGCTCTGCGATTACGCGGACGTCAGGCCGCTGCAGGGGGATGGCTCGCACGCCGTCTACGCGGCCAAGTGGCAGGGACGACCATGCGCGCTAAAGCAGTTTTCGCTGCGGAGCAAGCTCTCCTGGGAACAGTTTGGGAGGGAAGTGCGGGCGTTGTCACGCCTATCGCACGCACACGTCGTCCCCCTCCGCGCTGTGTTTGTGCAGACCACGTCCGCGGTCGAGTCACACGCCTACTTGGAGATGCCGCTGTATCCGGACACGCTGGCCGGGTGGGCTAAGCGCCAGTCCGGACTCCAGCCTGTGCGCCTGCGCGAAATGGTGCGGAACGTTCTGCGCGCGGTCGACGAGTGCCACCGAAAGGGCGTCGTCCACCGTGACATCAAGCCCGAGAACATCTTTGTGACGGCGGAGGGCAATCCCGTTCTAGGCGATTTTGACGTCTGCCGGATCGAGGGCGACGAGGGGACGGAGAAGCCCGCGCACCTGTGCGGCACCATCGCTGCGTGCACGCTTGCCTACGTGTCGCCGGAGGTGGCGGCGAAGGGCGTCGGCGTTGCGTCTCGTGCGAGCGACCTCTTCGCGCTCGGCCTCGTCATCTACGACCTTCACTTCCCCGGCGTGCGGGACAAGGGCACGTGGCTGTCATCAGTCGCTGCGAATCCGTTTCGCCTCGACGTCCCTGCCAATGCCACGTGCGCGGCGGAGCTCAGGGACATCCTCTCGCTTCTCTTGGCGCAGGAGCCGTCGAAACGCCCGTCGGCGGACGTGGCGCTTTCGCACGCGTACTTCACGCACGCGTACGTCGATGCCCAGGAAAAGGCCCAGAGCGAGCTGTTGGCACTGCAAGAAGAACGGCGCGGAATGGATGGGGAGCGCGCGAAGCTCGAGGAAAGGCAGCGCGATCTTGAAGCCGCGCGCGTGCGGCTCGCCGAAGTGGAGCGCGACACTGAGCACAACAGGGCTGCTGCTGCGGCGGAGAGGGCACGGCTGGAGCGGGAGCAGAAGGACGTGCAGGCGCAAGCGACCAAGCTGAGCGAAGCAGAGAAAGACGTCGCGCGGCGCCTTGATCAGGCAACATGGGCGGCGGAGCTCGTCAGAAAGCCCGTCCACTGGGGCCTGCCCACGATGGACGAGTCGCTGTTCGCGAAGGTGGACGTGACCTCGACACTTCTCGGGAGGCAGATTGGGGAGCTGTTTGTGCGCACGTGCGTTCCGGAGGACCTCGGCGTCGGACGGGACGCGAGGGACAGAGGTTACAAGTCGATTGTCGCGCGACGCGTCTACCGCATCGAGAATCCCTCGCTGTGGCTCAAGTACGCCTTCCACCGCAAGCGCATTGCGGCGCAGGCGAACGTTCCGAACACTCGCGTGGTGACGGAGGCGGACTGGCAGCGGAGTGACCTGGACAGGAACGCCGGATCGAACGAGGCGTTCCTGTGGCATGGAACAAGGGCCGAATACGTGCCCGTGATCGAGCGGGACGGCTTTGACGAGCGCGTGTGCAGCACCGAGGGACTGTTCGGAGCGGGCGTCTACTTTGCGGAGCAGACAAGCAAGAGCGACCAGTACGCGGTCTCTAGCGGGGATGGCACGTACCCAATGTTCCTGTGCCGTGTGGCCCTCGGGCGACCCAAAGAGATTACCGAGGAGCCTCCGCGCGGTATGCGGCGACCGCCCGCGATCGCGGCGAACGACAAAGCGCTCGCAGACTCTGTTCTCGCGAATTGCATGCGCCAAGTCGCGCCGTGGCACAAGCCCCCACGCAATGCATTCCTGAAGCGGTACCGGGAATTCATCGTGTACGACAGGAACCAGTGCTACCCGGAGTTTCTTGTCGAATACGCGCGCGTGTGAGTTCGGGAGTCCCTGGGCGCGCGTGTGCGTGTGTGTGTGTGTGGGG
>CALSCQ010001667.1:0-43571 GCA_943704525.1 Pigoraptor vietnamica | reverse complement strand
CCACAAAAGGCAGGACAATCCCTTGTAAGGAAGGGGTGCGACCGCGAGAGGGCGTGGGAGCGTCGGGCGAGGAAACAGCGAAAGGGGAAGCTGCGAGAGGAAACTGCGGAAAGGGCAAAAGGGGGTGTGCGGGGGAGCGCCCGCCAATTTGAATCTCGAGGCGCCATCGCACGTGAGGACACGTGAGAGCAAGCGCACGCCCCGGATGCTTCAGCATCGTAACATAACGTGACGCGTAACAGTCGGTCGATGCCACGCCCACGATCATCTTATCATTGAGCTCCAACAGCTGTGGCTCTCGACGAACGGCTGTTTGCGCACACAAATGGCAGAGGCGCGCGCGGAAGACAAGCCGCTCGTGTTCCTTATCCGCGCCGAGGCGGAGGACGGCGCTGTTCCTGACAAGTATGAGGCGGTGTGTGTTACGTCGCGCGTGTGTGCCAGTGTACCGTGCGCGCTTGGGGTCGTATGGTCGCAGTGATGCAACGCCTGATTGCTGTGCACAACAGGAGTTTGCCGCGCGCGGGTGGCGCTCCGTGTCCATCCCCGTGCTCGCCTTCCGTTGGGTCAACCTGGACGCCCTCGCGGAGGCCGTTGCAGCGCCCGCGCAATATGGCGGCATTGTGATCGCAAGCCCGCGCGCAGTGTGCGCCCTATCACGTGCCCTTGCCGAGCATCCCATCGGTGAGTTTGTGAAAAGTGTGTGTGCACGGCTCTCTAACCGCACGCGAACGTGTATCACTTGGGCCACCTTCCATCTGTCCCTGAATGTCCGTACGTCCCCGCGCAGCCGATTCCGCTTCCGTGCTCGCGCAGTGGTCTGCGAACCCCGTGTATGTCGTGGGCGAGGCAACCGCGGCAGACGTGCGTCGACTTCTCGGCTGGCCATCCCGCGGCGAGCAGTGCGGGGGCGCCGAGGCACTGGCTGCGCTGATAGTGGCAGATCGACGACAAGGTGACACTTCCGCCGACACGCGCTCGCACGCGCCTCTCCTCATGCCCTGCGGCAACAACCGCCGCGACGCACTCCCCGACGCCATGCGCAGCGCCGGCATACCGCTCGTGGAGATGTGCTGCTATGAGAGTGCGCCGGACCCGTCCTTTGGGGGCCGCTTTGCCGACGCTTGCCGCGCTCACGGCGTACCATCGGCCGTCGGGGTCTTCAGTCCCCTCGGCGTGCCTCCGACGCTCGACGCCCTGCGCGCGTGCGGCTCTTTCTCGGGCGTGCGCCTTGCCGCCATTGGAAAGACAACCGCAGCTGCGCTCGTTGAGCACGGCGGCATTGAGCCGGCGGTTGCTGCCAAGCCATCGCCCTCGGGTCTCGCCGACGCCGTATGCGGCCCAAAGGGGTGAGCACGGGCGGGCAATCGAACGAAACGAGAACGCGCTCACTGCAACGGTGCATGGCGCACGCGAGTGGGGCGAATACTGGGTCCGCGCGTGAACACTATGAGCGAGAGAAGAACGCGCCCACTGCAACTGTGCATGGCGCACGCGAGTGGGGCGAATACTGGGTCCGCGCGTGAACACTATGAGCGAGAGAAGAACGCGCCCACTGCAACTGTGCATGGCGCACGCGAGAGGGGCGAAGTGAGGGTTCGCGAACTAGCAGACTCCCCCGTTGATCACTCGATGCGACAAGAGCCGTGCATACCTCAATTGGTCGTGAACACTTTTTCACTAAAATAATTGCAATAAGGGCATTCATTTGCTTTGGGACGCGCAGAGGAGTCACGTGAGGCCCGCACATTCACCAGTATGCATTGCGCAAGAGGGCGGCCTTGTGCACGAGCTCGCGGTGACTCGCATACAGGTTCACGTCCGATGACACCGCCATCCAACGCACGGCGCCCGCGTCATCGCCCGCGTGCAGCTTGAACTGCCCGAACGTCTCGCCGCTGTCGTCGTGGAAATTGACGGCGACCGTTTCCATCCACGCGTTGTCCGTGTTGCGAGGGTCGTCGACGTAGCCGCGGAACACCTCCTTCCCGCTCGCAAAGACCTTGTCGAGGCGCTCGTGCACTGTCTTGCGCTCGGCCTCCGGCATATCCATTGTGTTCATCGCCTCTTCGCCAAACTACGAGTGGAAATGGGCAGACAGTCACTATTGTTGCACCTACGCACTCTGTCAAACTCACCACTGCAATCCAATCTGGGCAAACAACCCACCTCCTTCTTGAGGGTCGCCGAAACAGTGTCGCCGGGCTCCACCATGCCGCCGGGAATGGCCCACTGGCCGTTGTCCTTGCGCTGGATGCACACAAATTCAAGCACGGGCTTGCCGTCGCGCTGGACGACCTTCCCCGCCTCGTCACGCTGCCACCTGTGACCACCACATCGAGCTGATAATATCAGAACCATAGGATAGTGCGGCAACTTCGCACAGTACTGTCACATAAACGCACGCACCGTGTAACGACGGGATCGGCGGCGTGGTTGGGGCCCCAGCGACCGAGCAGTCCGCGACCGGCCATCCCCGTGCGACCCACTGGGTTCCTATGGAATCAAGTGCTACCATCAGCCCACGCCCAGCGCCCTTGCCCATGAGAAACCCAAACAACAGCGTCGCGAATGACAAACGCACCTCGGCAGCCCAAGGACGACCTCGTACTCGCCCTCGTGGCTGCGGCGGTCGACCTTCCCGTCGAGTTCGTTGAACTTGAGCGCCACGCGCGCAGCCTGCACAGAGAATTGTGCAAGGTTAGAAGCGCCCCCAAAAATAAGTGTTGTGCCATTGCTGGCCTTCGTCCCCCCCGTGTGCACACACCACGTCAGGCTTGCGAATGTCCGGGTCCGCCCACACGGGCCCCTTCACGACGACCGCCGCCGTGTAGTCCACGGGCTCATAATTGGCCATCGGCATACGCCAGTCGACGCGGTCGTCCGGCACCTCGAACCGCACAGGCCCTCCCGTGTACTCGCGGGTGCGCGCCTTCACGTGCGAACCGACCGCCGTGTGCAGCGGCGCCTTTCCGCGCGCAGAGTCCCAGTAGGCCCCGCGAAGCAGTGCCGTCTTGTGCACGAGATCGCGGTGGCTCGCATACAGGTTCACGTCCGACGACACCGCCATCCAACGCACGGCGCCCGCGTCGTCGCCCGCGTGCAGCTTGAACTGCCCGAACGTCTCGCCGCTGTCGTCGTGGAAATTGACGGCAACCGTCTCCATCCACGCGTTGTCCGTGTTGCGAGGGTCGTCGACGTAGCCGCGGAACACCTCCTTCCCGCTCGCGAAAACCTTGTCTAGGCGCTCGTGCACCGTCTTGCGCTCGGCCTCTGACATCTCCATCGTGTTCATCGCCTCTTCGCCAAACTGCGAGAGACGACGAGTAAGCGCGCTTCCTCATGCACATGCACAGCCGCACGGGACCGCGAGTCACCCACCTCCTTCTTTAGCGTCGCCGAGACAGTGTCGCCGGGCTCCACCATGCCGCCGGGAATGGCCCACTGGCCGTTGTCCTTGCGTTGGATGCACACGAATTCAAGCACGGGCTTGCCGTCGCGGTGAACGACCTTCCCCGACTCGTCGCGCTGCCACCTATGTCGGATGTAGCACAGCCACCATCAGCGAATGGAAGGATGGCTTGTGACGTACCTCACACTGCCAAAGGATGAAACGCGCTCACTGCAACAGTTGTTGCGACACAATTCACAGAAACCTGCGTACCGTGTGACGACAGGATCGGCGGCGTGGTTGGGGCCCCAGCGACCGAGCAGTCCGCGGCCCACCATGCCTGTGCGGCCAACGGGGTTCCTGCAGCAGAACAACACGGTCGTGTGTCAGACGCAAATGAATTCGTTGACGACAAAACGCAGGAAGACATGGTCACCACGAAAAGTAACAAAAGAGACACGAGCGACGACGGCCACACACCTGGGCAGTGCGCTGACGAGCTCGTACTCTCCCTCGTGGCTGCGACGGTCGACCTTCCCATCGAGTGCATTGAACATCAGGAGCACCTGGCCGGCGACCTCCGGCTTGCGAATGTCCGGGTCCGCCCACACGGGCCCCTTCTCGACGACGGGCGCCGTGTAATCGACGGGCGCGTAGTGCGGAAACGGCGACTTCCAGTCGACCCGATCATCCGGGACGGCAAAGCGCTGCGTGCCGCCCGCGTACTCCCGCGTGCGCGCCTTGACGTGCGAGCCCGGGCGAGTGAAGCGCGGGGCCTTGGGCATGTTTGGCACATTCGCGTCCTCCGGGGCAGAGGCGCCGCCACCCAAGCCGCCGTCGCTGTCCTCGGTCCCCGACGCATCCCCCTTGACGCCCTTGGGCATGCGGCGCTCCTGCTCCCAGTGCCGCGCGCGCGAAACGGCCGCCTTCCACGTGCGGTACGTCTCGTAGTGGACCGAGGTGCGAGGCGACGGGTCGATCTTAACAGAGTCGCGCAGCGCGACTAGCTCGTCAAGCGACTTCCACACGCCTGCAACAGAGAGCCAGAGTAAGAAAAAAGTACAGCAGAGAGGTAAACAAACAACGGGTGAAGCCACACAAGCATGTCGCCCACAACGCACCCGTCGCGAGACCGGCGAGGTACGCGGCGCCAATGCACGTCTGCTCGGTCTGCTTGGCACGCAGGACGGGCTCTTGGATCTGCGCGCAGCGACAAGGTTCAGCAACAGGCAGAAGCTCAAGGGGACTCCGCAACGCCTCCTGTAAACTGGCATGTCACACACAGCCAGTTGACACACTTACTAGCGTGCTAATGTACTCGACGAGGAAGTCGTTGCGAGAGACGCCTCCATCCACCCTGCACGCAGCGCGCGCGCGTTAGTCACACCGCGAACAACGACCGCATGATCCACGCACTGTGCGAACAAGAGATTCGAGAGAGAACAGCACACGGACGCAAGTGCGCAATCGAGGCGGTTAGTGCTCCCACCTCACGGAAGTGATCGGAATGCCAAAGTCGCCCTTCATCGTGTCAAACAGCTGCTTGAACCTGCACGCAATAGGCGCAAGAATGTCCGCGTCAGCGAACCGATTGTGCCACTCCGAACACAGCCTTAAAGCACCGCGCACGCACGCACACACATACACACATGCGCGCGCTGCACACCCACCGATACGCAATCGACTCGAGCATAGCGCGGACAACGTGCTCCTTCTTCGCCGCGAACGTGAGGCCGATAATGGCGCCGCGCGCGTGGGGATCGTTGTAGGGCATCTGCGAACGAAAGGCAAATGGGTCAGGTGAGTGACAGGCAGTGCATGTAGACGGCGTCGACGGCCACTGAGCACAAGGCCGGAAATGAATCTTGAATCCCATGATATTCCCACCTGAAGTCCGCTGAAGGCGGGGACAAAGAACACGCCGTTCGTGTCTGCGAAAAAGCGCACAGAGTCATAAGGTGTGTTCGACACAGAGGCACACGCGCTGATGCACGCACAGACGCTGATGCACACGCACGGCCACTTACCATTAACGGACTTGGCCATGTCGCTCGTCTTGGCGGCATCGTCGAAAACGCCTGCGTAACAGTAACGTCATATTCAGCAGAAAATTCACGCGCACGCACAATTGCAGTACGTAATGGGGCAGCCAACGCAATGCGGACGCCATCACTCGGACGTCGTCACGAGGAATGCACGCACCAAATTCCTGCGCCCACTCGATGATGGAGCCGCACGACGACGACAGCCCCTCCGAGGTGAACGTGCGCTCGCCATTCAGAGACCACGCGACAAGCGGATAGAGCCCTGAACGATTGCATAGGAAAGGTAGGATTAGCGTACTCTCCAATTCTCACGCAAGGACGCCAAAGACAATGCAACAACGCGCACATGTCTGTGGGATGACACGTGCACGGTCGCACCCACCGTGCTCGGACGCACGGGGACGGCGGCCCGTGTTGATGTTGAGGAATGTGCCCGTGCCGAGCGTGCCCTTCACATCGCCCTCCTTGAAGCAGCACTGCCCAAAGAGCGCCGACTGCTGGTCCGCAATCTGACTCGAGAGAAGGAGCCGGATCCGTACATGTGAGTGCGAGCGATTGAGTGTATGTTGTGTGTTGTGTGTGTCGAGTGTCGTGTGTGTGTGCGACTGCGCAAATGGGCGTGGGAGGGCTGAACGCACCAGTGCGCCAATGGGGATCTCCGCGCCGAACAGCTCCGCCTTTGTCTTTCCGAAGATGGTGCTGCGATGCAAGCGCGTTGAGTTTGAATGGACCAATCGCAATTGCACACAAGCGACGGCATAGAGCGCAATGTCACGTGCCGCACCTCGTGTCCTTAACTTCAGGGTAGATGTCCGAGGGGAGGGAGAGCATGTTGATGACGAACCAATTCCAGTCCATCTGCGTGCCCGAGTGTGCGTGCGTTATGTGTGTGTTGGTCGTCGGCGAATCACATCAACACGCGAAACGCCCCACAACAGAGCTCCGTCGAGCGACGACAAGTAATTGCCCAAGCGAAACATGACAAAACTACGAACAATCCCAGCTGCACACTAGCGAGAGCGCACCTTGAAGGGATCGAAGAGCCCAGTTGAGCTGATGTTCGAGTAGTCCGTCGCGTACACCTCGCCTGCAACAGACGGCAGCCGAGTCACACGCACAGACACAATGCAGCGAGACGTGATTCACAGCAATGCCACCAACAGCAAAACCCGAGTGAGCTGAAGAGAAGGCACGTCACACACACACGGACGGACGAACCTCCCGTGAGCTTGAAGAGGAGCCACGTCTCGATCATGCCGAAGCGGAGTTCCTTCTTCGCGGCAAGTTCGCGCGCCTGGGGAATGTTCTCAAAGACCCACTTGAGACGCACCGACACCTGCGTGCGCGATGGGATGGCGTCGGATTGCGGCCGACCCAATACGTCACGCATGCAAACGATTCATACGACAGAAAGCACGCAAAACAGACGGGAAGGGATGACGCACGTGGTTCGTGAGAAAGTGGAACTTGCTCGCGGCGAGGAGGCGCGCATTGCGGCTGATCATGTGACCCAGCTTGGCACCCATGTTGATGCTCTGTGGGCAAAAAGTGAATCGCGCGTGAGTTTGAACGTAACGAGTCGCAGCCACAAGCAGTCAATTCCGCTCACACGCGCGCAAGGCGAGCTATGCACGGACCAACTAACAGGACACATGCAGCACAGCCATCGCAGCAACACGGCAAGAGAGCAAGCTCGGTCACCTTCATCGCGGCCGACGTGTTCCATGTGTCGACAAGCTTGGAGGCGCGGAGGTCCTCCCACGAGATGAAGTTGTGAAGGGGCACCCCCGTCGTCCTGCGCGCGACAACCCCCGTCGAGTGAGTGAGTGAGTGAGTGCCACCACACAGCTAGTCCATTCACGATACTGGAGGTAGGCTAAGAGTGATACCACAAACACCCGCAACGACAGCGAATGCCCACTTGTTCCACGTGAGGAATGTGTTGCGCTGCGTAGTGATTCCGATCGACGCAATGTCCTTCGCCACGAGCCCGCTCTCTGCCGCACAGGAGCAGACACAGTAAGAGAAGACCCACGACCAACACACAAAGAGAGACGCCACACCTCATGAAAATCAATTCCAACACAGCGGTAACGACGCGACACAAACGATAGCAGCTGAGACAACACACAAAGAGAGACGCCACACCTCATGAAAATCAATTCCAACACAGCGGTAACGACGCGACACACACGATAGCAGCTGAGACAAGCGAGACAAGGTGCCGCAACACTGACTTGCAATGGCCTCGGATATCACCGTGCGCGCCGCCGTCCACATCTGCTCGGGGTCGTACTCGACCCAGCCGGGCTGGGGATACAGGCGCTCGGTCTGCACACACGGGCCACGCTCGTAAGATGCATTCCGCTCGATCAACAGTAATTGGACAACGCTAAGTAAGGGTCCCATACTTATGCCGACCGCCGACTAGCCCCTTCCCTCCCCTCACTACCCCTCCTCTCTCCCCCTCCTCTCCTCCCATCCTCTCAAGCCGTTCGCATGTCAATTACCTTTCCGTACGCTGCGCCGACGCACTTTGCCTCCCTGTTGAAGACGAGCGCGCGAATGCTGGTGGATCCGACGTCCAGAGAGAGGACGTGCTGCGGGGCACTCATTTCCCGCAATATGGCGGCGAACACACAGTACTACAGCCCCGTTGCGAGTGCGTACAAACGGGCGATGGAAAGAAAGTGAAGCGCATTTTTTGGCTTTGTTGTTGGGAAGGAACACCCCGGATGGCAAACGTAACAATACTTTCCGATTCTCTTTTCCGATGCTTTTTTACGATCGTTTCAACCGACACGCACGTGCGACAACAGCTGACCGACGCTGACATATTTTCACAGACATCTTCCATCATTCACAGACACTGCCCCGCCTTTGCCCGTACGGAGAGACCGTCGCGCCGCAACCATGTCGTTCGATACGGGGTCTTCTGCGCTGGACAACGACAAGGAGCTGCAGCAGTTTATTGAGCTCGAGAACCAGAAGGCGCAGTTCACCGCGCGCGTGCACTCGTTCATGGACACGTGCTGGGACAAGTGCATCGACAAGCCTGGTGCGTGTCCGTGCATGTGCCACAGGGGGGGGGGGGGGGGGGGGGAGCGACTGCCTCTGTTACCCTAACATTGGAGCCGTATAGACGCGCTAAGTCGCATGAGACGATGTCCATTCTCACAGTGTCTGTGTTGTGGGGCAAGCGGGGACGCTGATAATCTGCTGCTTACTTTTAAAAACTGAACATACGGAACTCTTTTTTCTAAGTCGCACGTCCCAATGCTTGCTGCAGGCACCAAGCTCGACAAGAAGGAGGAGACGTGCCTCGTTAACTGCGTGGAGCGGTTCATCGACACGTCGTACTTCATCGTCAACCGGCTTGACGAGTCGAAGCGCGCTTGAACGTGCAGCAGCCGTGTGCAAATTAGAACGTTTGCGTCGTCATCTTTCTAGGGCACACCTGGCGTGGGGTCCTGTATATACATGCGTTCGCCACTGTCCGACATTTCCATCTCAGCCTCTCTCGATGTGTCGCAGCGACCACTGACAGCGCGGCTGAAAGCGAATGAATGCCGCTTCAACTTCGGTATTTTAGTGAGGCCCTTTGTGATGGGAGTAGATAAGGGGCGGCGTGTCTGGCCACACACAGCTGCAAAAGCGACCGCTTTTGGGGCGTGGATCTGGGGCCACTGGCAGAATTAGCCCAATTGTCTGAGAAGGGGCTGCTCTTTGCGTGCCTCCATGCGCAATCGACGCGCCTCAAACACTGCTTTCATGCTCATTTCGGCGCCTTGTTGGCAATTTCGCTGACGCTGCGGAGTGGTCAGCTCTGACGTCAGCAACGGGCTCAGCTCAAGATCACACAAGCCGCCGTTTCAACTGCTTCAACGCGACGCTGCGCACTCGGCGCGCTGCCTGCTGAGCTTAGACATGCATTATCGCGGCAAAGGCGACAACGACCTTGGCTTCAGTGGCTGCTCACTCGGAACGTCTGCAACGTTTTGGTTTCGGGCGAATTTTGATTCGAAACGACGAGCGAAAACGCGCACGCGCACGCGACGACGCTAAGCTACAGCAGTTATTTTCCCCACTCGGGCAACCGATCCGTTCCAGAGCGGGTCCTCGAGTGTCTCACACACACGCCCAGCGCGCTCTTCAGGCGCTGGGGATGGTGATCGACGCCGCGGCGCACTCTGCGATGGCGGCGACCTTGAAGAGCTTCGAGCTCTGGTACTTGCGGCGGATGGCCTGGAGGCGGTTCGAGGGGAGCTTGGTGAGGATCTGGAACATGTCGTTGACGCAGGGCATGAGCGCGCGCTCAGAGTACGTCGAGTAGTGCTGGATTGTCGAGTTCTGCGAGAGAGCGACGAGAAGGAGCGACGCACCGTTAGCGTGAAAATGGAAAAAAAGAACCCACGCGCCACACAAGGCAGGCAGCAGAGATGCACGACAACACGTGCACGACAACACATCCGAGAGGAGTGCACACGCAGACTCTGTTACCCACCCAGGCACCCTCGTTCGTGAGGCGCATCGACAGCCAGAGCGCGGCCGCGGCAATCTCGCTCGGCAGGTACTTGAGCATGCCATACTCGGGGAGGGTAATCTCCATGAGAAACTTGGCCATCGTGTGCAGCGTCCCGCTCGCGCCGGCGGCCTTCGAGTCGCGGCGTAGGAAGTGGAGGGGCGCGGGGCAGCCGAGAGAGAACTCGAGCTTGCGAAGGATCAGGCGCTCCATGGCGAGGATCTCGTCGCGCTCGTACGCGCTCTCAGTGATGAACACAAAGTCCATCACCTCCGGGGTGTAGATCTCCTCGTACTTTGCGGCGATGAGCATCGCAGTCACGCTGAGAGGGGGGAGAGAGGAGTGGCGGTGTGAGTGTGAGAGCGCGAAGCAGGGCCAGGTCGGCACGGTACAGACACAACACGTGCTGCACGTGAGCCGCACACGTGTTCACGCCCCTTGTCATACCATATGCAAGGCAGGTGCAGTTACGACACACGCAACTGCAGCGCAGGACAGGCCGCAGGCAACTACGCACCCGACGAGCTGGAGGCGCGAGCGCTCGACGGCCTCCACGCCGAGGAAGCGGTCGATGATGTGGACGGTGAGGTAGAGCGTCTCCTGCAGGAGCTTGAACTTGAGCTGGACCTCGACGAGCCAGTCGATGAGGATAGCGCGCATCTTTACGTTCACTTCGGGCTGTCGCGACATGTACTCCGTGTCGATGCGGTACTGGCGCTGTGCGGGGAATAGAGGGCGTGAGTGTGCAGACCATCTCACGTAACGCAAGCGTGTGCGCATGCTAACCCATTGCAAACTATTCGTTCGCCAAAAAAAAAAAACTGATTCCCCTTTCATGCGCACATTGACATATCGCAAGTGAACAGCCAAACCAACCCACCTCCATGGACCAGAGGTACTCGTAGATGTCGCTCACATACTCGGACACGAGCAGCGGGTTCTCGTTGTCGCCGTGGTCAATGTCCTCGATGTTCATCCCCGCCATCGTCGACGCGAGCAACGCCGCGCTGAAACCCACGGGCGCCGGCTGCTCCACATCCATCATGTCGGCATGCTGCGCCACTTCCACGGGTGCAGCCGCCGGCATCGCGGGACGGGGGAGAGGGACGCCGGGCTGCTTCGTCGCGCCGATCAGCGCGGCGGCAGCCTGGGGCTTGGTGAGGACGCGCGCACGCGCCGAGGGAGGGCGCGCGGCGACCTTCTTGATGCCGCCGTCCTTCACCGCGTCGAGCTTGGGGATGTTGCCGATGTCCCCGAGGGCCGCACGCTTCGGCGCAGCGTCGGCCTGCACCTTGCCGCCGGCCACAATGTTGGCGCCCTTCGTGGCATTCTCGTCGTTGAAGGCCGTGAGGCGTTGGATGGAGGTGCGAATGGAAGCCATTTTTTCCGCGTTGCCGCTGGTTGATGCACGCGCGTACGCTGCGAGAACTGCCCTTTTCTACCCTACCTTTGCACGAAATCCCTAGCAGATTGCGTGAACGGAAACAGTTGCGTCTTATGTGGGGAGTGTGTTACCATGCGCAACGGACGCCACTGTTGCCTCAGGGAATGTCTGAGGGCATTGCGTGTTCCGTGCGTGCGTGCGTGTGCGTGTGTGTGTGCGGTGGGTGTTCGTTCGGCCGGTGCGAGTGGGCATGCGTGTCACTCATTTTTGAATTGAAACCACCGCTCGCGCCCAAATAATCGAGCCATGTTCACCCTAATAAATTTCATTTCATACAAAGTGCATGCAAAAGCACCGTCGTAATAATCGAGGCCACTTGCGCTAATAATTTCAGTGACACTCGGCCAGCCAATCAGAATCGAATTCACCCAATCTTCAAAAAAAATTCTTCCGACGGTTTTACGATTCGGAAACGTAAAAAAGAAACAGTTCACGGAAGCAATTCGGCGTTCCAACGCTCGCTTTGAATGTGCGACAAATTCCCTGTAAAGCCTGTTCGCAGTACTTCTGCGTGTTGCACTCGTGTGGTTTCGGCGAAAACGCAAAGACTGTATTTAGAAACCGTGTACTTTCAGCTGCTCCTTCTTCGCAAGGTCGTACTTGACGAGAAATTCGCAAATGTGGTTGCGCTGGTCGCCCTGCAGCTGAATGACCTCGCCATACTCGGGGTGTTCCACGACAGTGCCGTTGCACGCAAACTCCTGCAGGCGCACACACACACACATGAGCGCATGCCCGCGAAAAGATGCACACCACGCAGCCAGGGACCGATTATGTGATAAACGGCACATCGGCGTCTACAGTACTCTCCTCGCATAACACTTTCTCGGTGACAGTTTCTCACCTTCTTGAACGCCTTCACAAGCTTCTTCTTGTCGTAATCCTCTGAAATTCCTTGCACGGTCGTCAGAGTCTTGCGGCCGTTGCGCTGCTGGATGCGAATGTGAATGTGCCCACTCTGGCCGCCGAGACCCTCGTCATTGACGGCGTCCGCAAAGGGATCTGCGCACGCATGCAGCACAAAACACCAGTCAGACAATGCCTGCGACAGCTGTTTCTCCCAGCTTTCAAGAGACAGAAACAAAAGCTCACACAAAGGCACGTAGTACATCCACAAAGCGCATCGACCTCAATTCGCCCACTTCATACACATAGGCGACAATAGACACAAGCGAGCGAAAGAGCACCGCCTGTCAACGACCACGCAGCACAGAATCTTCAGAACTCAAGAACGCACCAGGACACACACACGTCGACCGCCTGAAATCCACAACCGAACAAGCATAGTCAAAGACATAAATGCGCCAAAGGCGCCGAAACCGAGGCAACGAACAAATTCAGCATTGAGACAACGAAAACCGTGGTCCATAATCTGCTAGTTACATCACACGAGACACGGCCCACGTGCAGCCGAGCAGAGACACGACAGCTCTACTCGACCCATCCAAGTACGCATTAAGCCTCCGACCACCGAAAATCAATCACATAGGAGTGTCACAAGGTTGGCACCGCAGAGAAATGTGGAACCCACCGAACGTGTTAAGATTTTGAATCGACATAACGGCGCCTCAAAGTGTGGGTTTGGCCCTTCGTCAGAACGAACTCCCGCCAAAAATCTCAAAAGCAAGCGATAAACGTCAGAATCCCGCGCCGTAGTCACACGCGCGCGTTCGATGTACGTATGGATGGACCCCACGGGACGACAGATGGGTCGATGCGAGGGCGGAGACGAAGGATAGAAGAAAGTGTTGATGGCGGTTTCACTGCAAGTGTTCGATTCGGAGTGTCGTCACTGTGACATCGGAAAGGTAACAGACCACCCCGGATGCACTGATCAGTTCGCGACTCGGCCAGAACAGTTGCCGGCAGTTCAGTCTGTCGAACGACCCAAACTCAATTAGATCCAGGTCTGTTCGTTGCACATTGTGCGTGAGTGGCTTCACAACCATCTTTACTCCTCCGTGGTGCTCTCCAGCACACGAATTACACCTTCCACGGAACGCCCATAGTCACTGTCCGTCGCCAGCCCAGCAGCCCGCTGGAATGCCAGAAAGTCCCGAAGCATGGACGACAGCGGCGCCAAGCTCCCGCCCTCCATGCAGGCGCACAGCTGCGCACGGTGTTCTGGGGCATCGCGCACGAGGCAACCGAGGAGCAGAGCAACGTAAGAACCGACGACCATCGCGTCCAAACGGATCGCATTTCCAGCCGCCGGCGCAGCCGCACCCGTGGCAGGCACCGTAGCCCCTTCAGCCTTGGGTTGGGACGACGCCGGCTGCACTTCACCCGGACGGCTGCGTTCGAGGAAGAGGGCCGCCAGTGCCGCAACGCACCGACCGCCGCGCGCCGACCCCATCTTGGCGCGATTTTCCGCGCTGTGTTCGACAAGATTGACGCAGAGGCAGAGCGCCATGCACGCGGCATCGTGTTGCACGCGGGCGGGCATGCAGGCGGGCACGTCCAGCGCAGCCGCCACGGCCGCCTCTATGGCACCAGGAGACCCTCCGATGCGCGCACAGCCCCCGGCACTGTTGTTCGTCATGTTTACGAGCACACGAAGCGTCCGCAACAGCACGTCCACGAGCCACGTGCACTCGCGCTGCTCGGCCGTGGGCACCGATGCGGTGGGACTCGATGCACCTTGCGAGTCGCGCGCTTCCCCGACGTCGTCTGCAACCACTGCGGGCGGGAGAGCAGCAACAAGCGGTGGCATGACGGCCAAGAGGCGCCCAAGGGCCGCCACGACCGCGCCATCCCCATACGAGAGGACATGCTGTTGGTTCGCGGGGTTCGGAAAGGTCGCGGATTCCAGGATGCGCAGGCAGGGGTCCAGCTCGGGCGCACATGCCATGAGGTCAGCCACGGGACGCGCAGACGCCGCGAGCTCGAGAATGCTGGACGCCGCCTCGACGGTCAGCGCGGCCACGTCGTCCAGAATGCCCAGATATCGCAGCTCGTCGCGTGCCCAAGAGGCCGCCGATGGGGCGCTCACGAGTGCACCGACGCTGGAAAGCGCCAGCAGCAGCGGCCCATTCTCCGTCGCAGTGCCCACGCGCCGGTCCGGGGCGGGCGTGGCGAGGGACGCCGCTGCCAATCGAGCGCCGCGAGACTTTGCAGGCGCCAGGCGGAGCAGCGATCGGCTGGCAGGCTGCGTGACAGGGGCTGCTTCGGCGCCGTCCGACTCTGGGGGAGGCACGTATAGGCGCACTTTTGGAAAGAGCGACTGCAGTTTGCGCGCCACCTCAACGGCCTGCTCGACGTCGGGTCCCTGTGACGATGCATCGCTGGCGCTCTGCGACACCGGCGAGCCCTGCGAGGGCGTGCGACGGCTACGGCCGAGACGAGTGCGTTCTCGGTGCACGACAGACCAGAGCAGTCGTAACAAGGCGCCATCCGCGGCCATGCAGCGCGCATCGCGCGTGAGGGCAAAGGACCACGCAGCCGCACAGAGAGTGAGCGCCTGGAGGGAGCCGTTGGCAATAATGAGCTGCAGTGACACGCACACACACACGTACACACACACACACACACACACACACACACACACACACACACACACACACACACACGCACACACACACACAATTGTGTCCCATTTGTCACGCACCGCGCTCTCCGTGGCGTCCGACAGGCACTCGCACACGCGTGGAACAACAGAATGCGCGCGCAAGTGCATCCGAAACTCGCTCGACATTGTGCGCGATATCAAATCGTGTGCGCTGCGCCAGTACATTTCAGCATACAGTCATTTAAAGATCGTGCTTCGTCCAACGACGCGCCACGCACCTCGATAACCTGACACCCATTGGCCGCGAACGCCCAAGTCCCTCGACAATGTAGTCGACGTCGTCAAAGTGTGTGAGATTGCGTCCCAGTTCACGGCTCTCGTGCACGCCACGGACGGCAATAGGCGAGTCAGTCTGCACACACACAAACAAGCATGAGCACCCGTAAATTCAAATAAGAATCATCAATGCACGCGCCAGCATTGCAACCCACCTCGCTCTCCTGCGTCTCGGACGCCTGCGATGGCCTGTACTTGGACGCGCCCCCAAACGTCCGGACGGCGCGCCTTTTGCCAAAGAGAGCCTCCTGCGCGGACATGGTCCTGCCCTGCGAATCGTCCACAGGCACAGACTCGGAGCCGGCCGTCGCACTCCCCTGCACATCGAGGGATGCCGCCGGCCGAGCTGTGCGGCGGGGACTACGCTTTGGCGACGGCGACTGCGGATCAATGGCCATGGGGCTCGCGTGCACGTCCGGGGAATCAGCGGGCCGTGCGGCGCGGCGCGGGCTTCGCCTCGGCGACGGGGATTCGCCCTCATTCCCCGCAATATCCGCCACCGCACGCGTTCGCTTTCGCGGCGAGGAACGGGGCGACGAGCGGGGCGTCACGCGGGCGCTGTCCGCCGTCTGCCCTTCTTCAGTAACAGCGGCCATCTCAACGTCGCCACCGGCCGTGTGCAAATCACCCGGGGGCGACATCGCCATATCGTTCTCCCCAGCCCCATCGCGCGTCAACGACGCACTGTCCGTCTCAAGCTCGCGTCCCTGCGAAGCGGGGGCCTCCGCCGCGAGGGCATCTCCGCTCGTCGGCACTACCCGGTGCGTTTCGCGGCGACCGTACGTTCGCACAACGCGCCGCATTCGCCAATGATCACCGATGCATCTGCACACAACACAAGGGAGCACGTGCGTGTGCACGCAGCGTATTGGTCCGACTCTGTGCGCGAGTCGTCCTTTGCCGCTTCGTCTCGCCGAAGTCGTCAGTTTCCCGCGCTTTTGAGCGTAACAATGACGTCATATTGAAGTGATGACATTACACCGAGAGGTAACACCGGCTTATCCCTTGATTGACTCTCCACATGGCAGGTGACCCACACATGCACGAGCAATTGAGTGAAACGGAAGAGGCGCAAAGCCGTGTGTTCAGGCCGTTGATCTATACCGCGGAGCCCACTGGTTCGTGCTTTGCGTAGAAGGAGTGCACACAGTACGCAACCGACACACAGTGCGCCCTCGGTAGGCGCGGAATTGGCAAGATGAACGCCTTTGTGGATATCCCGGAGGAGGAGCAGGTGCTTATTTCGCCCAGTCACGTGTATAACTCGCCTTCTTGTGCCTCTGTGTGTGTGCCTGCGTGAGAGATCAAAGTGTGCCGTGGTCTGTGCAGGCTATTTTTCCCTTATCTGCGGGTATCAGTCGAGAGGACTGTCAGTAGTGTAATTGTTTGCATTCGGTGACATTTCTCGCTCGGCGGTCCGTTTTCAGGCGCTCGAGCTTGCCACGTACATGGGCACGCTCTCCGAGTCTCTGTCTGGGCTCGAAGCGCAGGCCAAGCAGCTGCTGGCCGAGGGGGGACTCACGAAGCTGCTCGTCCGCCTCATCGAGAGCGGCGAGGTGCTCTTCGCGGCACCCGGCGAAGTGGAGGGGCCGATCAACACACTCACGTGCCTCGTGCGTAAGGCGCGCGCGGAGGACGCCGTTGCGCTGTATAAGTCGCTTGCCCGCGTGATCGCATCGAACGCGTCCGATCGCCCGCTCATGCGCCTCAAGCTGTGGGTGCAATTCTCTCGCTGATTTGATCGATAGCTGTGCTGTTGCTGGCTCAATGCCGGTCTTGCGACAATTTCCGTCACTCGCTCTAGCTTGTGAGTAGACTATAGACAGCGATCCATGTTTCGTGCTGATATGGCATCTGTTCGTGACTGCTTTCGCTGTGCACGCACTGATACCGACGTCGCTCAGGCTGACAAATCTCTTCAACAACGTGAGCGTGCGGTCACCCGCGCGGTACGACATTTACTATGCCCTCATTGACCTCGCCGGGTCGTGCGGCCGCGTCGACGCCATCCTTTCCGAATTTGCCGAGCTCTCGCGGTGGCTGGACGAGTGGCACGCGTCGGTGGAGCAGCGGCGCGCGCTCTACAAGCTTATCCATCGCGTGCTTGTGGACAATTCGAGGCGGTGGGTGTTCCTCCTCGGCCGTCGGCGTCCTATTCTTTGAACCATGCATATGTGTGCTGTTGTGTTTTGTGGTTGTGCACTCCTTCGTTCTTGGGCTGCCGACACTGTGCAATTCGATTCTGACGTTGGTTGTGCGTGCGTTACACAGAGCGGAGGCGCAGGAGTTTATGGTGAAATATCTCTCGACGTTCGAGAAGGGCGACGCGGAGGGCCTCAAGGGCGCGCGCAGCGATGCCAGCGCGTGCGTCGTGGCGGCGATTGCGGAGCCGAGCATGTTCCAGCTGGAGAGCCTCCTCAACCTGCCGGCCGTGCAGCAGCTCGAGGGCGAGCTCGTGCACAAGCTCCTCAAAATTTTCGTGTTTGATGGGATTGAGGCGTACGACAAGCTCTACGCGGAGAACGCCGACGCCATTGCCAAGCTCGGTGCGTGTGCCTGCCGCGCCGTTGCTGTCCTCTTGTATCGCGCACATTCCTTGTTCCTGTGCGCTGTTGCTGTCCTTCCATCGCGCCTCGTGCAAACGGCTGCTGTCTGCGAATCTTAGCCTGCGAATGTGTGTGCGGTTTTGCTGAAGTGCTGCGTGTTGCGCAAGCAGGCCTCAGCCACAGCGACTGCACGGACAAGATGCGGCTACTGACGCTCGCTTCGATTTCGTCGGATGTGACGGAGCTCAAGTACTCGACGGTGGCAGAGACCATGCGCATCAACCGCGACGAGGTCGAGGAGTGGATCATCCGGGGTGCGTGTAGCATTGAAACTGTGGCTCTCAGAGAGTGTTGTGTGCGTGGTTCATCGTGGTGCGCAGCATGAAGGGCGAATGCATGAAGGGTGCATGTTCCTGCTGTGTGCGTGCGCGGCGGGTCATGTGTCGCTGACAGCGTCATTGTTCATGTCTTCAGCCATTGGCACGGGTCTGCTGGAGGCTCGCCTCGACCAGCTCAACGAGCGCGTTCTCATCAGGCGGGTGCTCCACTCTGCACTGCGTCGCGTTGTATGCTCTACCGAATGGTGTCTTCTATTGTCTTCTCTTTGCTAACGCCTCGTTGTCCTGTGTGCAGCCGTTCGACACACCGGACGTTCAACCGCGCGCAGTGGGAGTACCTGAAGCAGCGCCTCGGCGCGTGGCAGACGGCCATGGTCGACGTGTTCCAGGTCATTCGCAATGCGCGCGCGCAGGCCCACGCTGCGCTCGCAAAGCAGCAGGCGGGGTCTGCATGAGCTGAATATAGCGTTTTTCGATTTTCGTGAGTTCAGATGTGTTTACTCGGGAACGCAAATTTTCTTTCGTGTGTGACATGCTCCATTTTGCGACGGGCACGACAGCCATAGGCACGTCTCCAGAGGCTTTACGGGCTGTGAGATGCTGGTGTTTTCTTGAGGAAGCGATGGATGCCCAACTTCAAAGTGCGATGGAAGGTGGATGTTTCCCTGATCGTCCATCAAAGGGCACTTACTAGCATCAATGGAATGTGCGCCCTCTGGAGTTCAACACCACACTGGCTTCAAAAGAGTTGAAGTAGCGACGAACGCGACTCGTAAAATGGCGGAGGTGCATGTGATCGGGGACATTGTTGGGGCGAGCGGCTTCCCTTCGTGCTCGCTGTTCTGCAAGTGGGGCATCGTCACGGGGACGTCGTGGCGCTGCCTCGAGGGACAGGTGGCCGGGCAGACGCAGGTCGATAATCCCAGGGTGGGTCCATCCTGTGAGCCGCTTGCGTCCTCTGTAGTGTGAGGCGTTGTAATGGGATTGTGCGAAGTATATAGCGGTGTGTTGAAGTGCGCCTGTATTTGTGCGCGCGTTTCGGTGCTTGCCACTCATTTTTTGGATAACTCGCTGTGCAGGACGGCATCTGCGCAAAGTGGGGACATCCCATTGGTGAGCATACGGACGTTGGTTGCTGCGCATTATCTCGACGATGGCCCGTTTCTTGTATGGTTGCCGATGTACCCTTGACAATCACACTCTGGGTGTGCGACGCCTTCACACCAGTGAGGCACCTTTCTTCTCTCGATGTTCAGCCGCGTTCACTTAAGCTGACCTGTGCGCGCCTCGCAGACGTCCACTTTGCGACAAAGGGCATCCAGGGATGGCCCAAGCTCCACTTCCAAGTGTGGCACCTCGACTCGTACGGCCGCAGCGAGCTGTGTGAGTGTCTGAGTGCGCTATTCGGATTCAAATTCGCTTCACTGTACGCACAGAGTTTCTTCTTTCTTTTTCAAACGCTGCCCACCTCCCTTCTCTGACCTCGGACGGCATTGCTCACGCACGCATGCTACCGCTCCCCCCCTCTTCCCTGCTGCGTTCGCAGATGGCTATGGCTTCTGCCACGTCCCCACGAGTCCCGGCTACCATGAAATCGACTGCGTCACGTGGCGCCCCGCAGGCAGCCTGATGGAGCAGATCTCCTGTGAGTGTGCTGTCGTCCTGTACTGCTTGCGTGCGTCGAGTGCGCATTATATGTAGTGTACGTAGGGCATGTTACGTGTGTTGCGTGTGCATTGTATGTAATGTACGTAGGGATGTTACGTGCGTCGTGTGTGCATTTGCTTGTATTGTACCTAGGGTACGTTACGTGCGTTGCGTGTGTTGAGTGCTGTGTGCGTCTGCGTCATGTCTCCGTCGCTTCTCTGTGTTGAGCACGAGGCATGGCTGTCCAAGGCGCCGATCTAACCGCGCACCTGGATGTCCTCTTTTCGCAGCCTTTTTCATCGGCGGGGGACTCCAGCTCAAGAGCCCCGACCTCGTCTACAACGGCGCGGATCGCTACCGCCTGCGCACCGTCGCCATGGGCAACGTGCACCTCCAGATCAGCGTCATTCTCCGAAACTTTGAAAAGTTTGGCGTCGAGTTTTGAGGAGGGCGGCCGACACTGCGCACACGCCGCCGGGTGAAAGAGAAGGTGCCTCTCTACTTTCGGCCAACGGGCCGGAAAAAACAACGCGCGCACGCAGCAACACGCCGCAACGCTCGCAAACGCACGCCCGCACGCCCGCGCCACGCGACCTTCTGCTGCTATGTGAAGTAGGGCAGGGCTGTGACGAACGCGTGGAGCTTTGTCTTGAACAGCTCGCTGTCGATGGGATCCCCGAGCTTGTAAATGGGGTTTTTCACGAGCGTCTCGACATAAATCTGGCTGTGAATCTGCGGCCGTGGGAATGAAGGGTCCATTGAGCAACGCACTGCAATAATTCCGCGTACCACCGCACAGGCGGCATGTATGTGTAACGTGCGTGCATACTGTGTGCGCGCGTGTGCATGTGCTTGCGTGCGTATGTGTAGGGCGTCGAACGATGCATGCGTTCGCGGGTTGAGTACGCATCAGTGCCCCACTCCGCACCTGCTGCAAGACGTCGCGGATGTCGCCCACATTGGGGTCCGTGTTGAGCACGAACTTGAGGCCACTCGCCGTCTCGTAATAGTTGAGCTTGTAGGCGCTGCACGGACGAAACCGCACATCGCATTAGTACGCGTGCAAAAGTGTCCAACGGACCCAGTCGTACAGCACTTTAGTACGCTGCGTAAGTATGCAATTCGTCCAACTGACCCAATCGTACAGCACATTAGTACGCGTGTAAGTGTAAGTCGTCGGACGAGCATAAAATAGAAGACGGGAGACTATCGCTCAAATCGAAAGCTAAGAGAGAGAGACAACTACATTACGCGTGTGTGTGTTTTTTACTCTATGGCAGTATACATACGGAGGTTCGAACAAGTAAACGGCCCTCCGCAAACTATAACGCGGCCAAAGCGTATCCGCAGTCGACAGCGAACTAGAGCATCTCTCTCTCTCTCTCTCTCTCTCTCTCTCTCTCTCTCTCTCTCTCTCTCTCTCTCTCTCTCTCTCTCTCTCTCTCTCTCTCTCTCTCTCTCCAACTCAATGGAGCCCAAAGCCCGAGACGGAAGTGGGATGCCCACCTTGTCTTGTAATAGTAAAGGCCGTCCTTCACCGGCTTGGGGGAGATGCGCGTTACAAACGACTTGATCGAGTATAGCATGCCATACATGAGCTTGAACTCCTGCGAAGAGAATGGGTAATATAAGGGGCGCAATCACACAGACGTACAAACATAGACGCACACAGACTCACTGGAATGAAAGAGCGGGACGTGCACACGCAGAAGGGGTTATAATAACGGGCGCAAACACACAAATACACATGTACGTACGCAAAATCGCAAACACAGACACACACAGGCTCGCTTGGAACGAAACCAGCAAGGGGCGCACCAAGCACTTACAAGAAAGTTATATAACGGGATTGCGTACATAGACGCACATCCACGACCAACACCGCACAGACACAAACATCATGGAGCGAAATGAATGGTCAAGGGGCCTACACACGCACACGGAACACCAACGTAGTCGCATGCAGCACGGTGCTTCAGCAGCGCAAGCGCACCTCGTCCTGGCTCATGCTCGGGTGCTTTGTGCGCGTCCACTCGGCGTAATAGAGGCACGTCCCCTTGCGATCAAACAGATAGAAGTTGTAGATGGTCATTCTCGCCTACCCACGGAGACACGCACGCATGCACGCAACCACACACGCCCACACACACACACACACACACACGCCAAACTACGGCCGCACGCGGAGACACGCACGCACGTCACAGCCGCAAAAGAAATTCTTGCGAGTTAAAAATTTTTTAGTGACCTCAATGTTGGATGACAACAAACTGTGCCACTTGTTGCCGGATCAACGCGGATTCAATTTGAAGCCCGTGGCTAAACGAAGTCGTTCCTAAATTAAATGCCTCGGCTAGAAGTAACATGTTCGAACAAGGTCACAGCGGGCAACACACTTCAACTCTCTCAATTCCAGTCCGAGCGCGCCGGGGGGGGGGGGGGGGGGGGGGCGGCGTCAAGCAGCTCAAGTGCGGAGCGTGCCGCGGGGCTCGCTACTGTTCACGGGAGTGTCAAAAGGCCGCGTGGCCTCAGCACCGCAAGACGCGTGCAGGGCAGCGATGAGACTGGCGCTAAACTGCCACTGAAAAATAAAATCGCGGGAAAATCACATTGCCATGCCCGCCAGTCACCCCAATTTGAGCGCGTTACAGAAGCGATGCCTGTTTGCTGCACGTACGTCAAGCGCATGTGCGCATGTGGCGGTGAGGGGGCGTGCGGCGCAGAGTGTGCGAGTTCTTGCAGTGCTTATACAGGGAAACGAAGTTGACGCCACGTGCTTGCGCCTCATGAAGTTCTACTTGACTGGGACCACTCATGCCAGGAATGCTTTGAAGACGATGCTTTGAATTGTGTCCCACGCGACGGACCGCACAATTAAGTGCGCACACACTGCGAACACATACTGCAAGGTATCCACCAACGGCACTGTCTTTCTTCTAGAAAATCCAGCGGAAATGAGATGTACCCAGAGCATGAAACAGACGCCCCCACGGGAAATGGGATGCGCCTGCGATTAATCTGGGAAGTCGCTCTGTGTGCCAATGGGCATTGGCGGTTCGTGCAGACACAGCCCCAGAACGGTGCTGTGCCCGCCCGCACCGCCGCCCGCGACGGGACGCGTGTGCAACGGCATTGAGCGCGCAGAGATCCACAACACGCAATGCGTGCGCAGATGCAGCGCGCACTCAAAGTGCAACACGCCGTCCCGCCGCACATGGAGGCCACTGGTCCGAAACGCGGTGATCGCTGCGACACAAAAAAGCGCGCTGGTGGGGACACGTGCGCACGGTGTAACACCCGTTACAATTTACTCTGGATAATCCGGCGCCCAGACGTCATCCATAATTTGGCCCATGTGGCATTGGGCTCGTCGTGATGTAATTTGGCTATGAGTTAACTATGCGGAAGATCTCCTTCATGAGGAGCCTGTCCATTGCGCATGAAACGGCATGTCCCTCCGGGGTGTTTGTGGCGATCGCTGCCTCGTGCTAGGGCGCCCTCGTGCTCGCACACGCACAGGCACACACGCACACACTCACTCACACCGCAACAGCTGACTGCGCTTGCGACATGCGCGCGCTACTCGCTCTGCAGACAGCCCCTGCGACGCTTCAAGAGTATTGGGGTTTGCGGCACGGGCACATCCTCTTTTCAACGCCTGCCGACAAGCGACACAGCTAGGCAGTTTCAGTATTATATACTGGGACTGTTCTTTTTTGCAACTTTTTCTCAAGTAATTCCAATCGAACGCAACCATGGCGGAGAAGTGAGTGTCCCAGTGTGCCCATCTCTCACTGCTTCACGCGTGGGGGATGTCGACTTGCACTCGTCAGCTGTTTGTGGTAACCGCAGTGCGATCTCTATCGCATGCCGTTTTCGGCAGAGTTCTCGTTCATCGTCTCGTCTCGGATGTTCCCGTGTGTGTCGTGCATGCATTCAATAAGTATACACTGTGCCGCGTGAGCCGCATTTGCGGTTTGCGCCTTCTCACTTCTGTAACGGTTTTTTTTTTTCGAGCTTGCCTCACATTCGTGGTGACGTTATTCGTGCCCAAGACAGCACGCGCGTTTTTCACTCATGTCATCGCATGCGTCGTTGGGGAAATCAAGCTGATTTGCGCCGCGCTTTTGCGGTTGTTTGTCTTTTGCTATCTTGTGCATCATGTGGGTTTTCTAATGCGCGATTCCCCCGTTTGCAGCGATTGGCACGGCCACAACGATGCTCCCAAGGAGACCAGCGGCGGTCCCCCCGGCATGGACCCCGAGGGCGAGATTGAGGTGCGTGCAGAGTCATCAAACAGCCGGAGCGAATTGCCGCACTTGCGTTGCTGTGTGCGATTAATGTGATTAGAAAATCGCCTGACGCGTGCGTGCGCCTCTGCCGACCCTGCAGTCCAACTGGGACCAGATCGTCGACAACTTCGACGACATGAAGCTGCGCGAGGATCTCCTCCGCGGCATTTACGCGTACGGCTTTGAGAAGCCGTCGGCGATTCAGCAGCGCGCCATCCTCCCCTGCATCAAGGGGCACGACGTGATTGCGCAGGCCCAGTCCGGCACGGGCAAGACGGCCACGTTCTCGATCTCGATCCTCCAGCAGATTGACGTCTCTGTGCGCGAGTGCCAGGCGCTCATCCTCGCCCCGACCCGCGAGCTCGCCCAGCAGATCCAGAAGGTCGTGATTGCGCTCGGCGACTTCATGTCGGCGCAGTGCCACGCGTGCATCGGCGGCACGAACGTGCGCGAGGACATGCGCAAGCTCGAGAGCGGCGTCCACATTGTCGTGGGCACGCCCGGTCGCGTGTACGACATGATCAACCGGCGCGCGTTCCGCACGGACCACATTAAGATGTTCGTGCTCGACGAGGCCGACGAGATGCTCAGCCGCGGGTTCAAGGACCAGATCTACGACGTCTTCCGCCTGCTCCCTTCGAGCATCCAGGTCATTCTGCTGTCGGCCACGATGCCCGCGGACGTGCTCGAGGTGACGAAGCGGTTCATGCGCGAGCCCATCCGCATTCTCGTCAAGCGCGAGGAGCTCACGCTCGAGGGCATCAAGCAGTTTTACATAGCCGTCGACCGCGAGGAGTGGAAGCTCGACACGCTCTGCGACCTCTACGAGACGCTCACGATCACCCAGGCCGTCATCTTCTGCAACACGCGCAGAAAGGTGCGCCTTTCGCCGTGCGTCTATCGTTGTGTGTGTGTGTGTGTGTGTGTGTGTGTGTGTGTGTGTGTGTGTGTGTGTGTGTGTGTGTGTGTGTGTGTGTGTGTGTGTGTGTGTGTGCACGTGTGAGTGAGTGCGATCATGTATGCGCGTACAATGTCCTTACTGTCCTTGCGTTCGGTGTCCTTACTGTCCTTGCGTTCGGTGAATCTCACGCGCCCGCACGCACTCGCGCCGCGCAGGTCGACTGGCTCACGGAGAAGATGCACAGCCGCGACTTCACCGTCTCTGCGATGCACGGCGACATGGACCAGAAGGAGCGCGACGTCATCATGCGCGAGTTCCGCAGCGGCTCGTCGCGTGTGCTCATCACGACGGACCTCCTCGCCCGCGGCATTGACGTGCAGCAGGTGTCGCTCGTCATCAACTATGATCTCCCCACGAACCGCGAGAACTACATCCACAGGTGCGTGCGTGGCCCCAGTCGTGTGCGTGCGCGTGTGCGACTGACTGCGTGCGCCGTTTGGTTGAACCGTCTTTGTCGCACCTCGTGTCCGGCTTTCGAATTGCTGTGTCCATTCTCACCCGCTCGTGCTCGCGTGTTTTCTGCGCAGGATTGGTCGCGGTGGTCGCTTCGGCCGCAAGGGTGTTGCGATCAACTTCGTCTCGACGGAGGACGTGCGCGCCCTCCGCGAGATCGAGGCCTTCTACAACACTCAGATTGAGGAGATGCCCATGAACGTCGCCGACCTCATTTAAGCGCTCGTCTGCGCTTGAGTGAAGACGCCTCCCTTGGGGGCGTGCGGACACTGGGAAGTCGCTCCGGTGCCGCGTCGTTCGCGTGTGTGAAACCCTCTCTGTGTCGCGGGTTGCGTGTTATTGCCGTTTGCTCTTGGTCGTGCGTTTCGCCTTTTCTCTCTCGCTCTTTCTCTCCTTTTTCGGTCCTTGACGGTGTGCGGTGTCCTTTTTCGGTCGGCGGGTTGCTTTCGAGAGCGACCGCCGCGTGGAGCATGTACCGAGGCAGTGCCTCGTGTGCATTGCCCAAACTTTTCGTTGTCCCTCGGCACTCGCGGCCAGCGGTGCTTGGGACGCCCTTTGCGACCTCCTGTCGCATGCGCGTGCATGTGCGCGCGTTACTCGTCCGTTACGACGGGCGAGGAATTTGAAATGAAATTGACGGAAAATCGGACATGCTTTGTTGCGCGGTGTATTTTAGCTGCCGTGAAGTGCACCCTGACGGCCGGCCGTCCTGCAGCCGGCAGCGGGTGTGGCGCTTGAGAGCACGTGACAAAGACGCTGCGCTCGTGAAGCGCACAAAGACGCAGCACTCGCAAAAAGTGGAGCACCGACAAGCGCGTCGGCCGGCACTAACAACTAGCCGGTTGGGTCGGACGTTCGAGTGCGCCGTCGGCTGTTGCGCGCGCACTTTGGGCAGTCGTCCTTGACGAAGCACTTTGAGTGGAAGAACGATCTGCACCCTGTGGATTGTGTGCGCGAAAGTGTTCAGCGTGCAACGTGCGTGTTGAGTACAGGCGATAGCGTAGACAACTCTGTGTGCTGCGAACTAGCGAGAGGCGCACCTGTACACTGGACGGCCCTGTCGAGCTCAAAGGGATAGAGAATGTCCGTCGCAGCGTTGCAAAACTCGCACACAAACCCCTTGGCGGAACACAGCTGCGCATAACCGTGTCAGGACAATGAAAGGTCCACTGACATACTCTGACTCGCCTTGTGGGCAACACTGTCGCACCATCGATTAACAACACCTTCACACACCATCGACGAACAACGCCTTCGACAACGGGGCACACACGCACACGCACTGTCGCACACACACACCTCGCACTTGTACACGTGCTTGGCCATTTCGGCCGCCGTTTTCTCGAGCGACGGCGCGAGTGTGACCCAGTACACCCCCTCCAGATCGCGCATGGAGAACAGGCCGAGCTCTCGGTAGAGGTGCGCCGCATCGCCGAGGGGGGCCAGCAGGCGCTCGCCGTTGCGGCACGTGAGGAGGTAGTCCTTAAGATAGAAGAGCTTGAGGCGCGCTTTCTGCGGGGAGGAGAGGGGATAGTGTTATGATTTGGGTTAGGATGGGGCAGAAGGAGAGGCTTGGACGACAAGGCGCAGAGCATCGGTCAGCTGTTCAACGGACACGAGCGAGCCTCCGTCAAACGCGTGGTCACGTGCCTGGAGGGCGGCGAGTCCCTTGACCTGCTTGAAAAGGCCGGGATTGAGCGCGGCAAGGTCGATCACGGGGTCGGCGTGGATGCGCTCGAGGAGCTCCTTAGCAAAGTTGGACACTTTGTACCTGCACGCGATCGCAGTGACAAAGCACGCACATTACAACTCCGGGAAGCAGAGCGGACGCAAACAAATACAAGACGCGCACAGACACGGCCGATAAGGTTACGTTCGATATCTCCGGGCGCACGGGCGCTCGTGAGTGCACAGACGCACAGCTCAAATACATTACATTCACATGCAGAGAGTCTCCGATTCACGGGCGCTCCCGCACACGGCACCACCCACTTGCCAAAGTCCCACTTGTGGATGACGCGCGCGGGGAGGACGGCCGTTGCGTTCGCGTGGCAGCTTGGGCAGAAGAACTTGCCCGTGTAGTGGCAAAAGCGGAACCGCTTCACGTAGGCCGGGTCGACCGACTGGCCGCAGCCCGCGCACATGTGCTTCTGCCGCGCCACGAGGTCCCGCGTGCGCCCGCTCTTTTCCTGCAGCGTGAGAATCAGCTGCGGACGAGGCGGCGCCCACTCGTCGTTTCCGCGTATGCGCGTCGCCGCCGCACTACCGCCACTGCGCTGCTCTCTCACGGCGGTCGACGCGCTCGCCGTTGCGCTTGCGCTCACACGCGACGCGTCAACCGAGGGAGTGCTACGACCGCCGCTCTCGTCGACGCGCCGTGCCTGCGACGACGCTGCACGCTTTGGATGCGGAGAAGAAGTCGAGGCAGTGAGTTCGTCGAGGTTGGACGGTAGCGGCAAGAGGGACTGCGGCGTGTCGTCGTCGCCCACGAGGAAACGGCGAGACGGCGGCAGTGAACGCGGCGCACTCCCGCCGTCTTCGCGTGCGTCGCCAAGCGAGAGCAGAAACTGTCGCGCGACAGACTCAACGGATTCCCGCGCAATGGCGGGAGCAGGCGCGGCAGGGCTTCGCGCCCCGCTGAGCCTTCCACCGCCCAGAAACTCGGCGGGTCCCTCTTGGCGTGCGCGGCGTCCACCCACCCCGAATGCGCGCTCCCCTTCGCCCTCGTCATCTGCGTGCGTGACATCTTCGCCCTCCGCAGCCTCGTCCTCTGGGCCAAATGGTCGCACGAGGCGCGGCGCCACCGGCAGCGCAGGCATGCCGCGGAACAGCACCATCGGTCCCTGCGACGTACCCTCGCCGTCGCCCAATTCCACCTGTGGAGCGCTTGCGGACGCACTCGACGTGCGCGTGGGCACCCTCGGGGACGGCGGAAGGGGCGACCGGCGCGCAGGTGCGGGCGAGCGGTGCGCGTCTTCATCGTTCATCGCACCGGCGATGTCGTCCGCCAGGGCGCGCGACACCTCAAACGGCCCTCCGCGGCTCACTGGTGCCTCCGTAGGCGGCACATCCGGGGTTGCCGAGAGCGCCGGCGGGAGGGTGAGCGTCGCAGAAACAGCCGCACTCAGCGCATCCATCGCCACGTTCATGTCCGTGCTGAATGACACGCCTCGCTCGACAGTCGGCGTCGCCACGGGCTCTCCCTCACCCCGCAGCGCAGCCAGGCCGTCTCCGCCTTCGCCACTTTCGGCAGCGGCAGATTCTGTCGCCTGTGGGGGTGCGACCTTCGCCGCTGCCTTGTTCGAACCATCCTCCACGGCATCCTCCGCACGCAGAGTTGCCGACGCGCTGTGCTCGTTACTGTTGTTGGGTGACGAACTCACGCCGTCATCAACAAGGCGCCCCGTGGTATCGTCCGGAGAAAGGACGCTGCCCGCATCGCCACCCGGCAAGGCATCGATGCCGCCACCCTCTCCCTTGTGCGGCACGTCGCCCCTCCGCTCCTCTTCGTCCAATGTGCGGCCGCTAGACACCCGCTCTGCGTCCTTGCGCCCAACAGCACCGTCCTCCTCGTCCTCTTCCTCGACGTCGGAGCTGGCGCCAAACCCAAACGCGTACACGTCCTCCACCGACGCCTGCCGCGCCATGTCCACGCCCTCGGCGAAGTCCGACGCCCCTTCGTCCGTCTCAACCATGCGAAACAGCGCGCCACCATCGCCACCGCCGTCCAATTCGCCTTCGTCGGGCGTCCGCGCCCCTCCGACAAGCGCCGCCATCGATGCCTCCCAGTGCTCCGACTCCAGCGCACCGACGAGCGCCTCACACACCTCAAAGTGTGCGTTCTCCCTCTCGAGCTCCGGCGCCGTCGAGTACGCCCCAGACTCGATCGCGTCCTGCAACGACTGGCGCGCGGATCGAAAGGCGCGGCCGCCGCCCGCGTGCGACTCGACCTCCCTGTGGAATTCGAGCAGCAAGTCATGCCGCAAAGCCTTCGCGGTCTCTGCCTCGCCGGGCGTCACAGCGCCGCTCCTGCGACCAGCATCGTCCGCGGCAGCGGACGATATCGCACGCACGGGGCGCGGAGACAGCGGCGCGCCGTTACTGGGCACCGGTGACGCCGCGGAGCTCACGTTTGGGGGTGATATGCGTGCGCTGTACGAGGCGTGCGGCGGCGAAGAGCGAGCGAGTGAAATGTGCGTTGCGTGCTCCGGCGGGCTCTTCGCGGGGGCCGTAGCGAGCAAATCGGCCGCAGCTTGTGGCAGCGGCGCACCCTCCGGCCTGGCCTCCAGTGTCACGTGACGAGACGCATCGCCAACATGGGAAGGACTTGTTGCGGCGTCAGAGGCATTGACGGTCGGTGCTGTTACTGCCCCAGGCACTTCAAGTGCGGCTGTTGGTGGTACCAACGTCGGGGGAAGTGGGCGTGCGCTTTCGTCCTCTGCGTATGCAGTAACGACACCCTCTCCGCTGACGTCAAAGTCAATGGCACGCGCATTCTGCGTCGGAGGGACCGCCAGGAGGGTTAGAATGCGTTCGTGCGCCTCTCATATCCCCCCTCCCCCCAACACACACAGACACAGACACAGACACACACAGACACACACAGACACACACACACCGCACACACACACACGCACCACACACACACACACACAAAGCTCACCTTCCGCTTGCCCTTTCCTTTCTTCGCCCCCTTTGGCTTCTTGTGGCGGGGTTCGTCGTGCACAATCGCATCATCCTTTCCCGCCCCCGCCGCCCCATCGCCCACATGCAAGGCCCCGTTGGACCCCACTGCAGATCCCCCCGTCTGCGCATGTGCGGCAACCAGAGCAACGCCGCCCGCAACCGCAGTCGCACCCACAGCCGCCGTAGCCACAGCAGCGCTCGACGCTGAATGTGCCGCACTCGTCGCTGGGCGTGCGCCGGCGTGGGGACTTCGCGGGTGAGGCTGAGGCGGCGCGGGACCTTCGATCGCCGCAAAGGACAGCAGAATGGAGCGGAGTATTTGGACGTCCTCGAGCGATGCGAGAAGCGCATCCGCAGTGTAGTGCTGTCGGACTGTTGGAGCAAGGAGTGTCAGCGTCGCACGCCTGCGTGGTTCCGTGCGTACAAAGATATAGCAATAATAACAACTAATGTGCGGCATGAGATGCGCTGCCCCCAACACCCACCATATCGCTGATCAAGAGTGAGGACATCGAGCCACCGGCCAATCTGAGGTGAATAAACGATACCGTTACGGAAGAGCAGTGCGCCGTACTGACCCGAGGCAACACACAGCAACCGCGTGCATGCATCGCCACACACAGTCTCGGCCACCGCGTGGCATGCATCGCCACACACAGTACTCGGCCACCGCGTGGCATGCATCGCCACACACAGTCTCGGCCACCGCGTGGCATGCATCGCCACACACAGTACTCGGCCACCGCGTGCATGCATCGCCACACACAGTACTCGGCCACCGCGTGCATGCATCGCCACACACAGTACTCGGCCACTGCGTGCATGCATCGCCACACACAGCACAGAGCATAGCACCCACACTTCGGTCCACGACGCACGTCTTGATCCACGCTCGCCCGCGCAGCGCATCGGACGAGGCAACGCGGCGGATACTGTGCGCAAGAATGCAGGGAAATTTGTTGTGGATGATGGGGAGGGAGGGGAGGGGGAGGGGAGGGGAGTTAGGAGACGCACGACGGATCAGTGTGTTGAACATCTGTATATGAGCGACGCACCTCTCGATCAGTTGCGTGCCCTCGGCGGGTGAAAGCACCTGCAGGCCCTCGAGGAACGGCCAGTACGTCGGATCCTCCCACAGGAACCGCGCGTCCTGTGCACGCCAGCAATGCACGCGGGTAATGTCAGGTGTGGGCGTTCGTTGCGAGTTTAGGGAGTGAAGGTGTGCTTGCATGCAGGGGTTATCCGTGGAAGTGTGTGCCCGTATGCGTAGTGTTTGTGTGTGTGTGTGGGATGTGCGTGTGCGTGCGCTGTATGCGTGTGCGTACGTGTGTGTGTTGAGTACAACCGTGCGAGCGCACCTTCAAGCAGTGTGTGAAGACACGCTCGATTTCCTCACACACTGCGCAGACGAACGACAGGTAGATCAGCGTAAAGTCGCAACGCACAAGGTGCGTGTCGCATGCACACACCGCACACGAACACATCACAACTGCTCTAGCACGTACACTCCGCTATGACGGCCGGTTGCAGTGCACGCTCGGGCTTGCTTGCGACTGCACGCACGACGCCCTTGACGCCATTGACAATCGCGCGCCGCTCCGCCGCGTACACGGACGCCATGGGTGGCCGTTCACATGCCGACAGCGCAGTGGGAGTTACGCGTACGAGACAACCGAGTGCGTCGCAGTCAGGCCATGTTGCAGATCGCGAGGTCCCGCTCACAGCTCAGAAGTCGCTCTCTCTCTTGCGATAGCTATTGTGTTGTATGCGGTGTGTGTCATGTTAGATGTGCGTGTGCGTGTGTGTGTGTATGGTGCGTGCGTGCGTGCGTGTGTGTGTGCGTGTGTGTGTGTGTGTGTGTGTGTTGGTGTTGTCGGTGGTCGTCGAAGCGTAACACTTTCGGAACATTCGACAAAGGGTTTACGATGCATCGTAAATAAATAAACCGCCATCGGAAATTCCAGCATCATGTGTCGGCTGCACACACACGCGCACATAACACACACACACACACACACACACACACACACACACACACACGCACGCACCATACACACACACACGCACACACACACGCACGTGCGACAAAAACTCACAGCGAACACTCTAAGTCGTGGAGGCTTCAAGTCGTGGACGCCATATCATTACTGCACGCATTCGACACTGTGAGGGAGCGGCCGCTCGTGGGTTCGACTGCTGCGGAACACCTGGTTTCTACGCCTCGCGACCCCTAGTGCCGCATTGCGTGCACGTGCGGAGGTCTGTGTACGTTGCGCGTGCGTGCCGCGGCGCGTGCTGCGTCGGCGGCCGCTGGCCATGCGTCTCAAGCGCTTTCTCCTCCGCTATTATCCGCCGGGTGGGTTGTGGGCGATTGTGTGTGACCTGAGTGTCCTGTGTTCCCTCGCATCGGTTGCGTGCTGTCTTCGAGTGCCCTGAGCCTTCTTTTGTCGAAACGGCCTCTCGCGCACTTGTATGAGCTTTTGCGCTTCGCACGCCGACTTTGCGCGCTTGTGACAATGACTCTGAGCGAATGGTACGTGACTGAACGGCCGTTGCGCAGGAATTTTGTTGGAGTGCGAATCGCACTCTGGGGCTGTCAAGACCAAGTCCATCGACCTTCTCGACCTCTCGCCGACGTGGGTGTTGTGTTGCCACTGGGGTTTTGTGTTGCCGCCCGCAGTGCGCTGAGGGACGTTACGATGCGCTAGAACTCGAACATGAATGTGAAGTCCCATAGCATGAGTATGGGTCACTTTGCGCACCGCTCTCCCACTCACGTGTCGCCATGTCTGTACTGCGGTCAGGTCGAAGCTTGAGCCCATTGCGGATGCGATATGCGAACAGGAGCCGCTCATTCCGCCCACACGAAAGGAGCAGGTCCTCAACCTGCTGCAGAGTGGGTTGTGTGTGTGTGTGCGTGTGTGTGTGTGTGTGTGTGTGTGTGTGTGTGTGTGTGTGTGTGCGTGTGTGTGTGTGTGCGTGTGTGCACATACTAGTTGAGATGTCTTAGTTTCATATGCAGTCATAGGGGTGTGAATCATCAACTCTGCTTCAGAGAGGGAGCTCTCTGTGTGTCTGCGTGCGCCAACCCCTGCGCGTAACACGCGCAGAGCTTCAATACAAGCTCTCGCGGACGGACGACCGCCAGTTTTATCTCTTCAAAGTGCTTACGGCGCATATTTTGCCACTCACAAATGTCGGCTTCAACAAGTCTGGCTCAAAGTGAGTGCGCTCGCTGTCACTTCTGAACCTCTGCCTATGCGGCGTGCGTGGGGATGCATATGCGTCTGGGCGTCCCTGCACGCCTCTAAATGTGGGCGCAATTGCGTATCTGTGTGCGTGTGTGTGTCCGTGTGTGTCTGTGTCTGTGTCTGTGTCTGTGTCTGTGTAGTTGTGCGTGCGCGGGAGTGACTCAAGGGCTGCGCTGCGCAGGTTCATCACGGGCAGCTACGACCGCACCTGCAAAGTGTGGGACACTGCGTCTGGCGAAGAGCTGTTCACACTCGAGGGACACAAGAACGTCGTTTACGCCATCGCATTCAACAACCCTTACGGGTGCGTTGTGCCCTCTTTGTGTGTGTGTTGTGATCTTTGGTGTGTGTGTGTGCAGGACGTCTGGCTCTCTGCGCTCTCTTTATTCATGGGCCACTGAATGGCTGGTCATTCTGTCGCAGTGACAAGATTGCGACGGGCTCATTCGACAAGACGTGCAAGGTGGGTGGTCGTGGACTTTGGAAATACTTTGCGTCGCGTGCGTTGTTGTTGTGGGCGTAGGGTGATGCGAATTGGAGCTCCCGCTGCCCGGTTAGCTCACACTGCGCGCTTTGACGCAGCTGTGGAGTGCGGAGACGGGCAAGTGTTACACGACGTTCAAGGGGCACACGGCGGAGGTCGTGTGCGTGAACTTCAACTCGCAGAGCACCGTCGTGGCGACGGGCAGCATGGACAGCACCGCCAAGCTGTGGGACGTTGAGACGGGGACGGAAGTGTGCTCGCTGCTGGTGGGTGGCGATGTGGCGGCCGCCCACGCAGCAATCCCCCATTCCTCTCTCACCTCTGACGAAATGGGCGCAATGTGGCTCAGTCACTCACCCTCTGATGTCTGCGCGCGCAGGGCCACTCGGCGGAGATCATTATTCTCCAGTTCAACAACGCCAACAACCTCCTCCTCACGGGATCCTTCGATCATACCGTGTCCATTTGGGACGTCCGCTCCGGAAAGTGGGTTGCTGCGTGCGCGTGTGCGCACTTGTATGCGCGTATGTTCCCGAGTGTGTTTTGGGTTAAAGGTAGTGTCTGCGCTCTTGAGTGCTGAATGGCTCTGTGTCTCACACACATTTCCGTATCAGGCGAGTGCACGCGCTCATCGGCCACCGCGGCGAGATCTCGGCGGCGCAGTTCAACTGGGAGGGCAATCTCATATGCACTGGCTCGATGGACAAGACGTGCAAGCTATGGGACGTCGGTCAGGGACAGTGCGTCACAACGCTGAGGTGGGTCGCGTGCGCGGCTGTTCCGGTGCTGCCATGGCCGTGTGTGGGCACTGAGGGACTGCGCGACGTTACTGTTGTGTGCGTGCATGTGTCGGCGTAGTGTGTGTGTGTTGGGAGCATCCCTTTTGGATTGGGCATTGGGTCAAGAGAGTGGCTGTGGGGAGTGTTCTTGAGCTGATGCGGGCGTCGCTGTGGTCGCAGGGGTCACACGGACGAGGTGCTCGATGCGTCGTTCAATCTGACGGGCAGCCGCGTGGTAACGGGGTCCGCCGACGGAACGGCGCGCGTGTACAACACGATGACGCACGCGTGCGTGGCGACGATGATTGGGCACGAGAGCGAGATCTCAAAGGCAAGTGGGGCGGGGGCGTGGGCGGCAGAGTAGGAAATCCGGGGAAGTGGGAGTAGATCACTGGCGCGAATGAACGCCCTCACTTGGCTGCAGCTTTGTACGAGCGAACGCGCGTTTCGAAGCCCCCGTTTGTTGGCGCCTGTCTGCGTGCATCGTCTTACGCCTGTGCGCGGTCGCAGGTGGTGTACAACCCGCAGGGGTCGCGCGTGTTGACAGCGAGCAGCGACAAGACGGCGCGGCTGTGGGACCCGGAATCGGGCGAATGCCTGCAGGTGCGTGTTTGCACTTGCGGTCGCCCTCAGTTGCTCTGTCGGACTTCTCACCCACCCCCCATTTCTCTGCAGATTTTCGAGGGACACACGGACGACATTTTCAGCTGTGCTTTTAACTACGAAGGCGACACGATCATCACGGGTATGTCGGTGTTGCGTGGGCTGCGCCGTTCGAAATCTCAATCCGTCGATTTCGACGCTCCTTCTCACAAAATTACGCGCACGCAGGCTCGAAAGACAACACGTGTCGGATATGGCGCTGAAGGAAGTGTGCGTGTGTCTAGGGACTAGAAGGAACTGCATCGCTGTGGTGCGAGCGCCGTTGAGCTCCTTCAAGTTCCGTGTTGCTGGAAAAAGGGGTGTGCCAATGAAACGCACTCTATCGTGATGTTCAGTGAGACTGACAGAGTGTGTAAGAAGTAGGGTTTTTGATAAATTTGAAATTGAGGATTGGGCATGGTTGACGCATCGAAATAAGTGGTGACGATGGACGGACACACACGCACACGCACACGCACACGCACACGCACACGTGCGCACAGCTTGCACCAACGGGTCTTCCTCCGCTCGCTCTCAAGTCCGTTCGGAGGGCATTTCGCGGGTTACTCCCGGCATCTGTCCAGTTCTCATCTCATCGCAAACGCCCTCGAGTGTGCAAGCGACCTGGACCTTAGTGCGAGCGCGCGCGTGTGCCGACGGCGCCCGAATGACGGCTCATGGGCGGTGCCACTGCGGGCGCTGACGACACCCGCCGGTCCTCGTCCCTCTCGGACACGCAGTCGTACACTATAATCTCACGTAGGAGTGTTATTATCACCACAACAGAGGACCTCGACCGGCCTGCTGTTCCCGTTGACGCGCCCCGCTGCCGCGACTGCGGACGCGAGTGCTGCCGGTGCGAAGGCGTGTCGCTCGACAGCTTCCACTCTGCCACCAGCGGCGACTATCTCGCCAGGCCGCCGGACGGGAGGCGCTCGTCTGCATCGTCCGCGTCGTGCGTCTTCTTCTTTGGGTCGCTTCTCACTCGCCTGTGCCGCGCGGTGCTCGTACCCCGCGCCGTGAAACTGGGCTCGGAGGCGCGACAGCTGGGCCAGCGCGCGGCCGTCGAGATATCCGCAGCCGCCAGGGCGTGGGTGTCGATTACTATATCGTGCGTTTGTAGCACGAGTTGCAAATGTGTGTGTGTGTGTGTGTGTGTGTGTGTGTGTGTGTGTGTGTGTGTGTGTGTGTGTGTGTGCTCTGTGCTGTGTGTGTGTGCTCTGTGCTGTGTGTGTGTGTGTGTGTGTGTGTGTGTGTGTGTGTGTGTGTGGGTGCGTGTGTGACTGATGTGCACTTCCGACACATGCGCAGTATCGGTCATAACATGTCCGGCGGAATGGGCGCCAGCGGCTCCGTGTGGCTGCTTGGCCGCGAGTACGTCCTCCCTGAGCGTGGGTGTTGCCCTCCGCACTCGTATTGCAAGTGTTCGTGTCTCAGTACCGTCTTGCGACTTTTCATCTGTCTCGGTGCGCCTGTTTATTGGCACGAGTGTGATGGATGCACTGTGGGCCGTACAGTGCGAGACCCGCTCACGTGACGCACGCACAGAGGAGGCTGCGGTGATTGAAGACTTTCGGTCGCGGCTATGGTTTGCGTACCGCGCCAACTTCCGTGCGATTGGCGGCAGCTTGTACCAGACGGACGCCGGCTGGGGCTGCATGCTGCGCTGCGGGCAGATGATGCTCGCGCAGGCCCTCGTCGTGCGCACGCTGGGTCGAGGTGCGTGCAGGCGTTCACTGCCACTGTTCCTGCCCGTCGCATCCCAGGCCACATGGGCGTGGTTTGTCACGTGCCGTCTTCATTGTGGGCCATTCTCAATTGTCCCCTGATTGCTCTCTTTCCTCCTTCCCCCCGTTCGCGCAGACTGGCGTGTGCAGCGCGAGCCCTCGCCGTCCCCCGAGTACCTGCGCATCGTGTCGCTGTTCATGGACGTTCCCGAGGCCCTCTTCTCGATACACCGCGTGGCCGAGCGCGGCGCAAAGTTCGACAAGCGCATCGGACAGTGGTTTGGCCCGACAACCATGGCACAGGTCATGAGGCGAGTGCGGTCACGTGAGCGGCGGCTTCGGTGCTGGCGGGATGCGTGCATGCTCCGTTGTGCATGAGAGCATTTCCTTTATCGTCCTTCTGTTTTGGATGCGCGTTTCGTACGCCTTCCTCCCGCACACCGTGTTTAATTTCCAAAGCGCATGGCGCTTTCTTCGCCGTCCCCTGCATTCTGCTCCCGCGGCCAGTTCTGACCCTTCCCTCCCCTTCGGCACAGGTCGCTCATCAACGAGATTGGAGCGCAGCGGCCGTTTTCTGTGCACATTGCGATGGACGGCGTGCTCTACGCGGACCGCGCGGCGCAGGATCAGGGCTCGCATGCGCTGCTCTTGCTCGTCCCTCTCCGCCTGGGCCTCGATAAGATCAACACGGTGTACGCTGGCCGCCTCCGGGTGTGTGGGCGGTGCGGATAGCGCCCTTCGCGCGTGTAGCAGTCTTGTGTGGTTCTCGCCTGTTCGACTCGTGTGTTTGTCTCATTGCGCCAATGCCCTCGAGTTTGACGCGCCTGTGTTTGCGTGTGTGTGTTGTGAGTGCTAAGTCTTTCTATTGCGATGCGCAGGCCGTGTTTTCGTTGAAGCAGACGGTTGGCATTATTGGCGGCAAGCCGAATGCGGCGCACTACTTTGTCGGTGTGCAGGGTGAGTCCGGACGGGTGACGCAGTGGCGTCGTTGCACTCCCATTGTACTCTCTCTTGTGCGAGCACCCCTAACATAAGCCGACCCTTTTTCTGCAGGCGATTCGCTCATCTATTTTGATCCGCACCAAGTGCTGCCCGCAATTACCCAGGAGAACCTGCGCGACAGCCTCGACGTGAGTTTGTCCGTTTGAGCTGCGCCTGCGTTTGCTCCGGCTTTACGTAATTTGTCGACGATGGGTGTGTCGTTGTGGGCGGCGTGTGGAAGAGGTGGTGCATGGCTTCCCTTGTGTTGTGTGTATCCACATTTGTGTGACATATGCGCGGTTGTATTGTGTGTGGCGATGTGAGACGCTTCTCCACTGTGGCGCCTTCCAATTGTGTCCTTACAAGGCTATCCCTGTCGCTCTTGCGCAGACGGTCCACTGCGACGCCGTCAGCCGCATGCGCATTGAGGACATCGACCCCTCGATCTGCGTCGGCTTTTACTGCGCCGACCGCGCCGACTTTGCGTCTCTGTGCGCCGCAATGGACGGAACGGTAAGGGTCCAGTGCCCGTTCGCACTCCTTTTGTCTCTTTCGTACGTCCATGCGGAAAGTAAATAGGCTGTTCGCGTGTCGGTCGCGCGTGTCTCACGTCTCCTTCTCGCAGGTGCACGGCGGAAGCGATCCGGCGCTGTTCTCCGTGCTTGACCGCGCGCCCGATTTCGACCAATCGGAGGACTTTGCGGCACCCTCCGACGACGACCGCACCGAAGACGACGAGTACGAATTTTGCTGAAATGGCCGACAACAGTTGCTGAATAGTGGCCGCATTAGTGCGACTGCGACGGCTGTGCGTCGGGTGCCTGTCTTCGTGTTTGTGGTTTTCCGTTCGCGTCCCGTTGCAGTCGTTTGCGAATACCTTTCGTCTCCTCCAGTCTTTGAGGTTTTTTCGTTCGCGGCGGCTCTGTCACTCTTTCAATCAGCGCCGCCGGCGTGCAATGAAGAGCACGATGTTCTTTGCGTTGTGCCTGTGATGACTTTGGGAGCGCCTTTTGTTTTTCAATTGGCAAGTGAACTGACCCTTTACTGTAACAGTAACAGTAACAGCAGGCTGAGTCAGATTGGCCCGATCATTGACAAGTCTTGAGTTGCGCACATTACAGAAAGAGACGCACAGATTGCTGGCCACAATCCTCGGAGAGAGCGAGGGATTCGTTTGCTCTTCAAAATGCGAAACGCAAGAATTCAAAGTAATTGTGGTAATATTTTTTCCCTGGTTCGCGCCCTCGCTAGCAACATGGCCGCAAAACTGGAAAAAAAAAAAAATATTGCGGCGCTGACGCCAGACGTATGAGACGACAATACGCGCACGCACAGCTGTCATGCGCCACGCAGCCGATCGTCCGCGCGGGTTCTGCACGTCGGGAAAGTCGGTGGTCTTCACTTCCGTCCGCGTCGAAATCGATGGATTATACGGTGGCCGCCCCAAAACTGGAGGTCCGGAAGTCTCTGAAGCCTTTCGATTTGCAAGAGGCCTTCGCCCGATGAATGGCTATGCACTTACGCCCGCGCGTGCTTCCACTCTGACCGGTCGACAAAGTCACGAAGTCGCACAAAGAGACATTGGCGCCGCCATATCACCCTGCAGCGTCGCTGAGAAAGAGACGCACCGCTTTGAGGCTGGCGCGCGAGGGACGTGCAGCCGGCCACACAGCGGCGACGCGCGTGAGCACTCGCGACACGCCCGCCTTCCAGTCCACGCGCCCCTTTCCGTCCTTCAGAGCGCCATCGGTGGTGCCGGATTCAGACACCGCCGCACCCGCACAGCTGCGTAGCCCGTCACCGATATCCGGCCCGCCGACGGCGTCCCGCAAATACAAGAGCGCCGCTATGGCCACTGCCACCGAAACGTCAGAGCCGCTTGCGCAGCACACCAGCACCCGTCGTTCGGAGACGAGAGCGTTCTTCACCGCGACACACGCGCGCGGAAGGGCGTCCCGTAGCTGAGTCCGGTGGCGTTTTCCCTCCCCAATTCCGAGGCACACGCGCCACCCGTCGCTGTCGTCACTGCCGTCGCCGCTGGCGGTGCAATCAACGACGAGGCCGAACAGGTCACGTGCGCCAGTTACACTTGCGACTGCCGAGAGCCCAACGGCCACGTTCGTCCCCGGAACGAACGCATACTGTCCCACGGCAAGACTGTCAGACCCCCTCGACTCGCCTGTGTCGGTCCCGTCGGGATTCGAACCTGCGTGCGTGCGATCGCCTCTCGTAGCCTCATGTAGCCGCGCCGAAGAGACGAAGCTGCGCACGACGCCCTCGCACTGCGATGCACCCGCAGCCAAAATGGCGTCACGGTGACGCCAAAACAGCGCGGCGGTAAGCCCACGCGACCACAGTTCCTCGTCGTCCCCCGCGCCCTGCACATACGGAAACGAAATTGACGTCACGTCGGCGTCAGAACTGGCGCCGTTCGAGTCGAGGGACAGCAGCTTGGTGGGAGGTGGGCTGCCCGCGCACACGGGCTCCGAGACGCTGATGCAGACGACGGGGGTGAAATCGAGCGACGAATAGCTCATGCTGCCAAACAATCGCGACTGCGAAAGGCGAAGGAAGTGAGCGACGCCATTCGCACCATATGGCGCGAACCACGCATGCAACGGAGCGGGAGCACAAGCGCACACGCAATGCGCCAAATAGTTCAACATCTACGTGTGCTACAATCGGAACCATTGACGGCCGGTCCACATCATCAAACCCACGCACCTTGGGCGTTATCCACAGCGGCCGCAGTGGTCGTGCGAGAGCCGCCGAGAGAGCTCCAATGTCTGCCCCGCAAGCCTCGAGCTTGTCGGCGAACGCACCGATGAGCGCGGCGATCTGCTGGTGCTCAGAGGCGCTGACCACTGAGGGCGGCGTGTGCAGCGTACAGTCCCACACGACTTCTCCTCCCACGTCCCCCTCGGCACGGACATCGACATCGACTGTGGGCGCCTTCTGGGTTGTACCCGTACGTGCGTGTTGCATTCGCCCGCGGTGTCGTTGAACGGCCGTGTTCATCACGGCGCACCAAATGGGAATCGTCTTCGAGAAGCTGTCAGGCAGCGTGCGCCCCTTGCGCGTCGAGTCGAGCACGACGCATCCGCCCCTCTCCGCACACAGCATCGCGACGTGGAAGTTCAGTCGCTGCACGCTGAAGTCCCACTGCCCCGGGTGCCCGTCCGTGCTCTTGAAATACGCATGTGAGTCGAAGTGCGGCGCATACCACAGACCGCAGCGCAGATTTGCGACGAGCGGAAGCGCGGGAAAGCAGTGCGCGCGCACTTCGGCTGCAAAGCGAGCGTCATAGTCCACGGAACACAGGCGGTTGAAGAGGCTTTTGTTGGCGCGGCGGAGTTGACGGATGTCCCCGTACACGGACGATCCCTTCAGGCTCCCTAGGTGCAGCACGTCATCGTCGCCGTCGAGCTCACTCGCGGCCGCCATTGTAGCGAACGCTGTCATTACATCTTTCTCAATGCCGTGTGCTCAATACGCCGTTCGAGTGCACGTTCGTTTTCGTCCATAGCTCCGTCAGAGTTTTGTGCATGTGCGCGCCGGTCACTGTCACGTTACCTGTCTGGACACCATCGAATAAGACGTCACGATCGCATTTTACCTTATATGGGATAGACGTGTGCTGTTGGCCCAAATTAGGAATACATCGGATCGAGGGTTTGGTCGTGAGTCAGTGTGGTAATAGTGAATGTATGGTCCTCTTTTGAGTCACTCACTGCAAAGTGATTTGTATACGGATTGGCAATGGGCGATGGAATAAAAATCCGGCTGGTACATTTTTCATAGTAAATTTGGTGCGTAATAATGGGCTTGTGCGTCTGAAAACAAAACAGAGCATTGGGTCACCGCACACACACACGCAGACACACGCACACGCACGCACACACCTTGCGCCTGCGCTGTCGCCTGGCGTCGCCGTCGCCTGCTGCAACCGTGAGTGACTTTCGCACTGCTGTGCGTGCACAGCGTCGCACTTGTTCTTTTGATCGGTCTGCCTTATGCGCAAGACACGCACCATCGCCCACAGCTGACACATCGCAGTGCGGCTTATAGGAGAAGCCGGTACTTGGCAAGGCTGGTGCGCGTGGACGTGGGGGCCTTGCGCGTGCGCGCCGCCTCCGTGACAGTCGTACCGAAGGTGTGCGCTCGTGCGTGGCGTCAACGGGCGCGCCTGAGTGCGAACATTGGGCGTGGGCAGAGGCAAACACTGTGCTTACATTGGGTGCGCCGTCGTGCGCAGGCTTGCGTGGCTATCGGAGGCCCACTGCCGGGCGCTCTCGAAGATGGCCGACCGTGGGTGTTACTGGAATGACATTGGCTGTGTAATCGGCGGCGATTGCGCTCTTGAGGGCGTTTTGCGTGGGTTGGACTTCGTGTGGTTGTTCATTCTATGCTTTCTGCGTCGTCACAGGGCCGAAAGCGGAAGATGGCGTCGACGACATGACGACCATTGACCAGATTGACGAGGACGTCATCAACACGAACCTCCAAGTGCGCTACGGAAAGGACCTCATCTACGTGGGTGTCGCTTGGACTGTTGGTGTGCGCTGCGTGGTGCCGTTCGCTTTGCTAAGAAGAAGACTGTTGGCGTTGTACGCACGTGTTGCTCTGAGCTTGGCAGATTGTGTTGGTGTGCGCTGCGTGGGTGCGTTTGTAGAGGAGGGTGCACGTGTGTGTCGCCCTGAAGTCTCTGGCTATTTATATTGCACGATGTTCACATGCGCTCGTACTGATCGTCCGCACCCGCGTGTTTGTCGCGCAGACGTTCACGGGGACCATTCTCATCGCTGTGAACCCGTACAAGTTTCTCAAGATCTTCGAGAATGTGCGTGAAATGCGCCGTTTGTGCGTGTGTCTGTCGCGTTTGTGCGTGTGTCTGTCGCACGATGCGCAGTCGCTACTTTGCATCGAGGGCATGCGTGTAACAACTCTGTTCAGACTCGAGAGTGCACGATGCACGTGTGTGGGAGCGTTTCTCTGTTCGGCCATCTGATTCGGACCGGCGCCCCCTTCATAGGACATGGTCACAAAGTACTCTGGGAAGCGCATTGGCATTCTTCCGCCGCACATTTTTGCGACGGCCGAAGCAGCGTACGACAACATCAAGGTCACCCCGATGAACCAGTCGGTCATCATCAGCGGAGAGAGCGGCGCCGGAAAGGTGCGTGGCGTGTGTGTGTGTGTGCGTGCGCGCTTGTGTTGCCTGGGGTGAGGGAGTGTATGTGCGACGAATAATGCTGTGTGAGCTAGTCAACTTACATATTCCTTCCGAGCTGTAACTAGTTACTGTGCGAAAAACAACCGCCTTCCTTGTGCGTGGCTCACCCCCATTCCCGCGCCTTTCTTTTTCCCGCGCAGACGGAGACGACCAAGCTCATCCTGCAGTACCTGACGGCGGTGACGCAGAACCCGCAGTGGATTGAGCAGCAGATTATGGAGGCAAACACGATCATGGAGGCCTTTGGTGGGTAGGGCGTGGCAATGGCAGGGGCATGAGGGCATCAACTGGATAAGGGAGGGGGG